>JAQGCF010000245.1:0-11783 GCA_034699405.1 Hermanniella punctulata | reverse complement strand
CCCCCCTAAAAAAAATTTACCTCAAAAATACCCCCCCCTAGAAATTTTCGACCAGACCCCCCCCTAGACCCCCCCCCCAAGAAAAGTCGATGCTTGGTAATCCCTGATCAATAAAAGAAAAGTTTTATCACACTTAAAAACTTACTCAATTAAAAACCTGCTGTTAAGTGAATTAATAATTTTTTAAAAATAATTTTATATTTATTTTCGAGTATTTAATTGCTTTAATATAATAGGAATTTAATTGTAATTTTATCAAAAATCAGGTAATCAGGAATCAATGTCTCTTTAAACTTATCGACATTGAAAATCAATTACAATAACGGGAAAAGTGATGTTACTTAACATTGAAACTCAATTATTGTTAAAAACATTTTTTCTTAAATAAAATTTTCTTATTTATCATGAATTTTATTGATTAATGACTACACATAACAACTATTGAATAATTGAAATCAAAAATAATAAAAGTCCTCAGAATTAGAAATTTTATTAATTTTATAAATTAAAATAACATTAATTATCTTTAAATATTAAGCTCAATAAAGGTATCAATTAATTTCATGGGTAGTATTATATAGTTTAGATAAGTGTTATCATAATAAACATCATTACATGATATGGGGTAATAAAAACATCAAAATTGAAACAATAAATAAATTTTTATTAAACTTTAATTATGTGAAAAATTTATAGCATTTATAACATTATATAAAAAATTATATTAATCTAAAAAATCAAATCCAAAACATTATTAATGTATAAATTAATGTCATTGTCAAGTTCATATACCTGGACAAAAATAAACTGCTCGAGTAAGTCAAAGTAGACAAAAAAGAGTAAATAAATAACTTTTTTCCCTTAAAAAAATACTGTGTATGACATTGAAAGGCTATTTTATTTTAAGTACTGTAGAAGTATAACAATGTGTGTACAGTATAATACAAAAATAGGCAACAAATTTGTACTTGAAGTTATAAAAATCACTTTTCCTTTTAATAGTTTAATATTAATTTAATATATAAAATGTTAAAAAATTACCGATACTTATAGCGCACGCGAATGTCAAAGTGAATTATCATTGAAGAAATTTAATTTTATTTAATGTATTTCTCTTTTTTTGTGAAAATTTTTATTTTACATTAATTATTGTTTTGTGTTATTTTTTAATGTCTAAATATATTAATAAATGTTCTCAAAATTTTTTTAAACAAAACTCATTTAATATTTATATCTAATGAGCTCATAGGGAACCCATAGTTCTTCACTAATTTATACATTGACAACAAGGCTAAGACCGTCAATAGTATATCACAAGTCTGTACTTTTTTTTATAGTACTGGCTATAAATTTTCAAAACTAAAGTGAAAAAATATAATTGAGCTCATCTTCAGCCTAAGGGTAACTGTTTTTATAGACCTTTATCTCAAACTTTTATAAAATTTTTTGCTTTATTCAAAAAATACTAAAAACAAAAAGATTTTTATCATTTAAATCTCAAAACAAATAATTATAAATTAAGACAAGGGTTAGCACAGGTATAATCTAACAATTAATTTGTGCGCGACATTCAATACACGCGATAAAACTTTTAATTATAATTAATGTTTTGTTTAATATTTGATTTTAACCATAAAATACTAATTAATTATTTATTTGTTTTTAAAGATATATTTTTTACATGAGATTGAAAATTGATATAAAATTTTTTTATTCATAAATATTCATAACTTTTTCCTACAAGTGTTTTCACTGTATTTACATGTTTGTTAACACTTATAATTAGCGCTAATTCTAAGAACTTATATAAGATTTTTGATACAAATTATATAAAAAATTATTTATTTAATATCAGTAATGAATGCTTAAAATTCAAATACAATGCATCTAAATCTCACCTGTTCTCAGCTCAGGGAGTAAAAAAAAATTACAAATTAATCTAAACGTAAGATTACTATTTAAACACCCTTTACATCAATTTACACCCTTTGCTATAATACAAATTAATGCGTAAAATATTAAATAAAAATTTGCATAAAATGTAAAAAATTTATTAAAAATAATTTCAAAATTTATTGACATTCAATTAAGAGGTTGTCTATAACTTGCGCGCACTGTAATACCAGTGCATTAATCGCCTGTCAAAGACTTCACATAAGACTCAATCAATTTTTGATGCTATCAAAAGCAATCAATTTTTTTATTCTTCTAAATAAAATTTTTTAGACTCTAATATAAAAAGTTCACTCAATTGTTGTAACCTTTTATACAAAAATCTAATTCAATTCATTAGAGTTTTAATATTTATTAAAATTTAAATTCTTTTCATTATAAAAATTAATCAAAAAACAACTTTCACTTCAAATTTTCCTCATCTGACTTATGGTATAATAAAATATATTGCAGTAAATAAATGAGTTTCACTTACCTAAGCTTTATAAATAACTAGATTTAAAAGCTATTCAATAAATATTGAGTTAATTTGAATAATTTTAGTGAAAAAAAACTAATTTATTTGAGCCTTAAATTACTCGCATTTCTTGCATTAATTTTATTTATATATAACAATAATGACTATTATTTTATTGACAATAATTAAACGATAAATCCATTACTTTTATTGACGTAAATATAAAGAGTTATAACTTATTTCCGGCGAAAATTTTAAATAAAAAGCAAATAATTTGCAGAAATATCTATAACTGTAAGCAATATAAACAAAAATAACAGTCTAGTATTCAGGAAAACAATACCTTAAATGAGACAATTATTTTAAAAAAGTTTTTATTTACTAAACTTTCTAAAAAACCTTAAACTTAATAGTTATCGAAAAAATAGTTTTGTTAAATAATTTGTTTTCCTAACATAAAAAACTTAATTGTTATTAATGTGTGAAAATCTTTCTCCTGATGTAATCAACAATTATAGTAAGCGCGCAAAAACATTGCATAATTGAGACATCAGTTACATAAGTCTTTGGATTTTATTAGTAAATCAATATTTGTTTAATAAATACTTATTTATAGACATAATGCCAATAAAAAAAACTTTTCGTAGACTTACCTAATCTTTAAAATAAACAATAAAATTCACGTAATGTCTACGTAGGAGTAGTAGTAAAAGTTCTCTACAAAATACTCACATAATATCACATCAAAAAAAAAGTTTTCAATAACTTTGTATTAAATTTCTAAACTCTTATAAAAATAAAATATTTGTAATTAAAAAAAATTTAACGAATTTTTCTAAACATAGGAACAAATACTTCCGATTCTTACAAAGAATTACTGTATAGTATGGTATAGAATAAAATTTTAAGTCACTCTACTCTTATCGAGCATTGATGTGAAAGTGTTTTTCACCTTCGCTTTCAACTCGTTTTGTGTTCTCCAGTGGATCTCAAAAATTCTCTCAAATCCTAACTGTTGTTATTTTCACTCACAGTGTATAGTTGTATAGTTGGCTACTCTTTTCCCTAACTGAAGGCAATACAATAGATGTAATGACTTCAACGTCAACCCTATCCTCTAACCGACAAGACGTGAAAAAAATTCTTTATCATTAGTGTCGAGTGCATTGAAATTTTGTTAATATATTCTGGAAATAAAATTTTTTATTTATTTGATTTTTTCTTTTTTAGTAAATAAATAATATTTTACACAAAATTTGTTTTTAAAATAATTTATTTATGAATAAGATTTATATTGAAAATGATATAAACCTTGAGTGGAGTCAATAGAAGAATATTTAATATCTAAAAACTTTTTTCCTACTTTTGCTTTATTACTAATTTTTGGCCAAATTTTTATAAATTTTTATACATTTTTATACAAAAGACAATTATCTCTCGCATTGAATATTAGAAAATTTTATTTTATTTAATTAGTAAAAGATATTTATCTGATTTTTATGTGCTTTTAATGACACGTGTGTTATAATAGGTATAAAATATTTGAAATTAATGATCAAATGATTTAACTCATTATCAGTTGGCCTTTAATTGACTCTTTTCCCGCATATAATTATCTCATTTAGTTTATTGTAAAAATCTTTTATTAAAAGTACTTGAAATAAGGTTTACTATTTATTTAACAGTTTTAATGTCTAGTATTTTTATAGGTATCTAATTATTGGTAAAATTTTATTTATTTATGTTTGATTGTATTGTTTTATTATGGATTTTTCAGTTTATATTTGATTTTTATTGTGATAATATTTATACAATTTTATGCATAAACAATGAATGCGTTAATAAACAAAAATTTATTGTATATTATATTAATTTAAAATAATATTTATGATTACTTTATTTGATTAAAGTATTATTTTCTAAATTAATTTTAGTAATTTTGTAAATTTTATATATAGTAGAAAAATGTATTAAAAATACTAACTGTAAAATTGTAATTTGAAACTTACTGTATATTTAAATCCAATTCAATCTTGTACATTTCTATAAAGCTTACTTTATTACACTTGTTACATAAATTACACTAATTTTACACCAATTTTTACACCAAATGTTACATCAATTTTGATAAAATTTGATAACTTTATCAATTGTTTAGATACATGATTCTAATAATTTTCTAGTATCTAAACAAGTAGTAATTTTATAGTAGATTTTATAATAAAACTATTTTTGATTATTAATTTGAAGCTAATCTCAATATTTTATTTATAAGATAAATCAATCTTAAAGTCCTGTCTAATTCAATTTTAATCATTGAATAAATACATTGCCTAAAAGCCTAAAATATACTGCATTATAGGATATTGATATTATAGACAGTATAGAGATTATTATTAACACGTTTTGTCTAAATCTAAATAATTTTGTATTTATTGGATTTGTATTAATATTTCGATGTAATTGTATGGCCGGGAGTTAGCACTCATTTTACAAATTAGCTGCCGGGGGCAAAGGGTTACACTAATTTAATCATGTTTAATCTAAATGCGATCAAGGAACTTTTGCAAAGGCAACAACATTTCACATTCAATTTATTGACATTTCATTCACAAAACTTTCAATATTTTTATTCTAAAAATAGTTTTTTAACTCGAACTTCATGTCTACACTTGATATACATTGTATATGCATTGAGGCGTAACTACTTTGACATGTATTCACTATTAAACTTCTTTTTTTGAACTATTAAACTTTCATTCTATAACTTCTTTATACAGTATTAATTTATACTCTATTTTATCTTTACATAAGATTTTTAAAATTAATATCGTTATTATTGTATTAAAATAATTAAAACTAATTTTTTATAATCTTTTATAAAATATGAATCAGGGATATTGTCTCACAAAATTGCAATAAAATACCCCCTGTCATTTTCAAGTCTGGCCATTCTTAATTGTGAATAAAATTAATTTAATAAAATTATTTAATTTATATATTTCTAACAATGAATAAATTGCACAAAATATATAATAACGTCTCGTCTGAAAAACGTCTCTATTTATTACCACTCACTATATCTCAAAGGGCGTTGTCGAGCCCCTATGCAACATGCTTATTTAAAATTACAGACAGTGTTTTTCCATACGTTGTAGATGAGAGGTAGACAAAGAGCTGAGTATTTACAGAATAGATGTTTTTTATGTTTATTCCACGATTATTAACTCAACTACTTTAGGCTCTGAACTTAACACCGATTAGTGGTGGGAAAACCACTCTAACAGTTGAGCTACAGAAAGCTCTTTTAAAATAAATATAATGATAATAAGTTAATAATAAGTTTAATGTAAAGATAAAAAGTGAAGAACTAGGTAGAGATTTTACATTTTATGCTTTAATTTGTTTATTGTAATCTCTACGAAGTCTTCACTGTAATGATAAAAATATTTTTAATTATAAATAGCAATAATTTATGGAAAAATTTGTTTACAGTTTATAATTACAAAAAATATTTATTTTACTAAAATAACATAAAATAAATAAAAAATAAAGTTATTTCACTTTAATTATGAACTAATTTATTAAATTGCTTGTAAATAAGCAATGTTAATATTCTATATGATTTTTAATTTAACTATGAGAATAACCCATAATATTCAACATTTTAAATTTATTTTGATTTAATAATAATTTGCATTTTTTATCCAGATCAATATTTAATAATATTTTTGAGTTGTCCAATACCACTCTTTAAAAATAAGAAATTAGACCTTAGCTAACTTAACTGTAACATTTGATACACTAATTTTTGTAACCATAAAATGGACAAATATATTGTATATAACACATATCCAAAATTAATTTATTAAATAAGAGGGTAGGAATATTATAGGTAAAAGTAAAAAAATTATGTATTAGTAATTGATTAGACATAAGAAAAGTTTAATCAGTTCTCAAACTCCATGACTCCAATACATCAAAGACGTTAACTTTTGTTACATCCATTGTAACATACATTGTGACTCTGCTCTGACTTTTAGTTATGTGTGGTATTTATACTTATTATGCAAATATTCTGTCTCATAATAAATGCATCTATAGTGTGTCTCATAAGTAGGTACATAGTGTTGCAGAGCGTGATTGCATTTTTCATTATTATGAATGCGCTACTCCTAAAATAGTAAAACAGAGACAAATTTACGGAAATAAATGAGTATTTGTTTTGAATAATAAAGTATTCAATAAGATAGTGGACTTAAACAGAATTAAAAGCTTTTTCTTCTTATTTTAATAACCTAGGAATAGTTGGACTCTGTCTCTTAAACCTATTATCAAAATCAGTTTGAATTTCTCTCATAATTTTCCTATTTATTTCTCTGTCATGTAACGAAACACTAGCAATAAGTCGCTGTTCAATATTATAAGGACTCAAATCTAAATATCTGTTTAAGTCTAAATATCTAAAAAACTTAATAAACCTAACACTTAATAAGAAAAAGTGTATTAACTCTTATATTCAATTCAATTATTGTGTTTATAAATACAATTTTATCAATAAAATACAATACAATAAAATTAGTAAACAATAAATTATAAATAGAATCCGAAAAATTATGTCTATTTTTATTATTCTTTTTATTTTGCAAATCATGCGCTTATAATAATGAAAATGTACGCACACTCTGCAACACTATGTACCTACTTATGAGACACACTATACTAATGCAGTGGGAGGGGATGTATGAATATATTTTACGCCATCCGCTGAAAAGTTTTATTTGCATCTAATTAGTTATGGAAGAGTTATAGAGTTTTTTGCAAGCATTAGAAATTAAACTAATTAAGAGCCGGTATATGAGTTAAATTAAAATTTATTAAATCAGTAATCTATGTCTCAGATAATTTCAAACTGTACGATACTATCTTAATATTAAAAACTTAACATGACCATTTATTATATTTCATATAAATATTATTTGATTAACTTTTATGTGTAATTCTTGTATTATAAATAAAATTTATTTTTATTGCAATTAATTTTGGAATTATTCAAAAATAATTATTATTTAAATTAAAATTAATAATATATTATGTTTTCAAAAATGTTTGCTTATATTAATGTTGAGGTTTTAAATGCTTACTTACAGTAGTTTCCTATACTGTATAATATTTGTCCGATTATTTCATTGTCAGTTTGTAAAGTATTATATTTCTGTCAGTTTTATGTTCAAGTAATAGGTATTACTTTTTTATTATAATTATGTGTTTCTTACGAGTGCTCAATCATATTGCGTGTTTCAATGTTAAACTAATAATAAAAATTTCTACAAAGCATTAAAATTTATTACTAATAATAATTAGTTAAACAATTATATATTTAACAACAAAAATAATTCACATCTTCTGAATCCACAAATAAAATATCGCAAAACACTCATTGAATACAAATTATATAATTTTTGAAAAAATTCTTTTAAAGTGAACAAATCATTATCAAAAAGTGTTCACTAAAAGCGAATAAACAATACCTAAAATAATATATGATTTTATGGCTTATTTGTTAACTATAAAGAGGTTAAGTTGTATTTAATTATCATATTTTTAATTTTCTGTATCTAAAGTCGTGAAAGTATTTCTAGTTATTAGAAATTAAATTAAATCTTCTTTTAATAAAAAAAAATTAAAAATTAAAATCTTGTTATTTAACAAAAAAAATTAATTCAAGAGAGAGAGAGAGAGAGAGAGAGAGAGAGAGAGAGAGAGAGAGATAGAGAGAGATACTGTTAAGTAATAATTGAATTATTGAAACAAACAAATAATTCACATAAAAATACAAATCAAAATAAATTAACATAACTTTTAAACGTATTCATCAAAATGTTAAACAATATTACTTAAAGAAAAATTTACACTTAAATTGTGTTAACCATCTATTGTGTCAGTGCCACTACCAGTATATGTCGATTATTATTAAAACTAACTAAACTCAAAGCTCATCTTCGCATTTGTAATGTTAGATCGTTTTAATAACTGGGTCAATGTTACCCATCATTATTTTCATTAGCATTAGACTACATTCAGCTCAATGAGTAATTCCCATTAGGTCTTACTTTCGCATACTCTCCCTATCCGTATCTTTTTAAATACTCTCATCTTTTTTGTCCTTAACTGACAAAACTTAATAGAAATTTAATCTTTCTTATTATGAAAGTGATTGTCATTAGTAATTAAAAAAAACATATTTTTATTTTAACTCAACTTTCAAACAATTTTTAGGAAAAATTTCAAGATTTTTGCATTTTTTACAGTATTTAAAACTTTTTTTAGCCAAAAATGTAAAATAATTATATGTTTTTCTAAACTTTATGTGTTTATAAATCATTGAATACACTTCGAGGACAACTTAAAAATACAATTAATAAAGTATACTAATTGTTGCTATAGTCAAGAGTTAGCCATAATATTGTCTAAAAATTATGTTTTATAATCAGATCTTTTGATCTTTGAAAAAGTTATGCAATGATTAATTTAATATATTCAGCCAAAGTTAAGCGCTTGATATCACTCGGATTAAATACAATAACACTTAATAATATAATTCCTCCCTTGCTTATATAATTGATGACACTAACAATACTAGCAATTTATTATATGTTCACTATTTTTGGGTTTTATTATATCTGCAATAATATCTATGATATAATTCTTAAAAAATTTTATTTTTACTCATTCTTATATAATGCTAATAATTCTGATAAAAAAGTATTTTTTGTAAATAATTTACAATTTCTATAATGGAAATTAATGTCTTGTATTGAGATAGTAAGAATTTTTTAGATGGTAGTTTAAAAGGCGTCAAGAAATAATTGGTTATTGATTTTTAAACATAATTATTAATAATATCAATGCGAGAATTATTGCATATAAATACAGGGTCATTCAGCCACTACAAAACTTTATTAATCAAAATTTATTTGATATTTTAATGAAATCAATTTAAAATTATTCATTAAATGTGTGCATTTATTAAAAATGTTTTCAAAATACCACCATTACCTAAACCACAATTTTAAGATGTTAAACAAATTTTCAATAATATCTATTGAAATGGCCATAATTAGTAAATGTTTTGTCCATTTATAGAATGAGGTCTGTTTTTATAATCCCTATCTTGCAAACATTCATTAAAATATTGATCAAAAAGTCCATTAATTTTTAAAAATTTTCAATACTTTGCATACTTATCTGCTCGAAAAGATTTAACATTTGTCATTGCACTTTGTTTATTCTGGTAATACTCTAGAAAATTTTCTCTTTGTTCTAATGAATATTTGGTTTGTGTTGGATCTATAATGAATGGGGAAAAACATAAACAAATAAATGTCAGCCTTTTTGCTCAAAGACTATAAATTCAAAATATTTTAAACTCAAATATAGTAAGAATGACATTGAGTTCAAAAGTCTAGTAGTGGCTGAATGGCTTTGTGGCTAAAATACTGCATTGATTAAATTGAATTATTTCTAAAATAATTCTTAGAATGTTCGTATATTTTTTATTTCAAAATTGGAAATTTTATTATAAAACTTATACAAACAATTAGAATATAAGTAATTTATAAAAATATTTATTTTGTACTAATCTTAGTATTTGGAACATTTTATTTGCATTGTTTACTATTCTGTAGTTTAAAAATATATTTTTCTAAAATTATAGACAAAATAAATAATAAACGTATAATATTTCTATAATTAAATTTGTTTTAATATTTCTATAAATATATTATTTATTGATTTATTAGTACTTTTATATCATTATTATTAATATTGACTAAAATTTAAAAATATTATAATAAAATTTAACAGACAGTGTAATTTTTAGCTTAGGAATACTTTTAGGAACTTGCTAAAACATTAAGAGTCATAAATTATTTTTCAAATTAGTTTTATTTACAATTAGATATTACTAATAAATATTTTAGTAATAAATTATTAATTTTTAATTAAGTTTAAATTAATTTGTGAATATTATCCCTTAACTTTCTATTCAAAACTCTGCATTACGTGGTCTATTAAGAAAGTTAACAAATAAAGCTAATAATAAATACTGTATTTAATTATTGACTTTTATCATATTAATTTTTTTTTGCAAAAAAGTTTATTTAAGTTTATTTTAAGTTTATTTAAGTATAACTTTGAACTTAACGGTAACTAAAACACAATTAAATTCAAAATAATTATAAAAATTAATTATATTTGCCACAAATGGATCCACCAATAGATCCAAACAAATTGCTGGACAAAAAAGTATTAATAAGTGGAGCACATAATCAATTCTATAGTATTGGTCTCTCATTTCAAAGCAATAAATATTCAAAAAGAAAGTGCATTTTTCTCCGGATATGAGGGAGACGCCCCCATATTTTTTTCTAATTTTATGAAAACACACATAAATTGATTCTAGAAAATACTTTTTTAAAAATTTTCAGATGTCCAGAAGTGGGTCAAATGTTAACTTGTTTTGCAATGTTAAGTCTATGGCAGACAACAAAAAACTGGAATAAGTTTTTTTCTGGTAATTTCTAGTGATTTTTGATTTAGTGATGTTATACATGATATGTAAGAGTATTTGAAAATGATATTAGACTTTGTGGGAAATGGTGGGAAATTTTTAAAATTAAATTATAAATATTTAAATACGATTATCTCAAAAAGTAAAAATGTTATCTAAATAATTCTTTCATATTCGGATTCCCCAACATTGAATTAGTCTGAATTGACCTTAAAATTGTTAATTTAAGTTAAAGGGAAAAAATGATATAATTAAGAGTAATTCTAGTTATAAAACTTTTAATATTGTAGTGTTAAATTTTACAAATTACTTCGGGATATTAAAAATACCGAAAATTCGGGATTTTCGGGAACATTAAGATCATGTCAAATCACTTATTTTAAGCCAATTCGTGATCATTTGCTATTATTTTATTGTTATTGTTATCGATCAATAGAAAAAATAAGGACTTTCTCTAATTTTAAGTCTCTAGTCATCACAATAAAAGCTCTTTATTTTCCTATATGATATAAACTATATTACTATACAAAGAGCTCTATATAATAACAATGATGACCTCATTGTCCGCTGAGAAAGAAAGTTTTCAACAGTTCAAGATCAAATTCATAGTGATTTTATCCATTATTTGTTATATAAATAGATGTTTTCCAGTTACTACACAATGAACCTTTAATATATTAGTGAGATATAAACTAAGTTACTATATTTATACAATTAACTCTATATAACAATCAGCTACATAGTCTACTGAAGAAGAATGTCTTCAGCAATTCTAAATCAGATCCATGGTCAGATCACATA
>JAQGCF010000244.1:0-11786 GCA_034699405.1 Hermanniella punctulata | reverse complement strand
TGAGTTGGCCGACCTTCCCTATCTATGGTCTTAAGTGTAAAGAAAACTTAATCGTACAAAGGATTTGAACTCTAGTTCTTCGTATAATCTTTTTGATTTGTAGTATTAGTAATAATTTTTTATAACTCTAATTAATTTTCAATAGTCTAATACTTATTGCTAATATAAATTCCGGTATTGTTAATAGTGATGTCAATTTCCAATTTCCATTGACTCACTTGCATTCAAAAGTTTCCCTGCAATACATAAATCAATTTTTTGTGCATACAATGCGAGGTAACATAAACACCAAATATAAACGCATTCTTTCGACGACAAGAGTGGATCAACTTAAGACACCCATAAAGCACTAATTCAAACTCTTGCGAATACTACAGCTTATCGGGAATAAAGCGCGGATAAATAGAAAATCGATTCGCTATTGAGAGTGAACTTTTCGCGCGCTTATAAAAATTGTTGCGAAATATTCAAAGAAAATAATGCCATTAGTTATAAATTATGACTAAAAATGCTAACATTACTCGAATAATAATTTAATTAATTTAATACTACAGTACAATGACATGAAACTTAAAATACTTATTGAAACTTTCAATTATTCATATTTTCATTTAATTTATATATTAATCAATAGTTATGTGACAAAAATTTTAGTTTAATAACTCTTTAACAAAATTAGTAATTAAGAAAAATACAATTTTCTGATCTCATATAACTTTTTGTATATCTTATTGAAATTTTTAGAATTGGTTATCATTTTTCTATATTAATCCTTTGAATTTATTGATATAATTAGAATTTTTGAGACTTAGTTTTGATTACTTTTATTTTATGCATTCAATGCGAGCAAATAAATTGAATTTTTAGTATAGTATTCATATAGAAAATGATAATTTAGAGCAAAATTGTTTAGTTTTTATTTTCTCATTTTAAAAGAATAAAAATTTTAATAAAATATATTTAAAGAAAATGAGACAAAGATTTACAAAAATAAAAATTTTAATCTAAACTAATCACTTGAATAAAATATTACACATTTCCACTTAGAAGATTAAAGACCCGGACATTACTGTATAGCAAAATCATAATAATCAATATACCTGTACATCATATTGAAACTATCTTACAATATAATCGTTATTTTTGTTGAGATACTACCAATACTATCGGTTTATTAGAGTAATATATAAATTATAATAATTATGTTTTCTTCCTAACAATAAAACTGACATATATTTAACGACACAAATACTACATAACAAGACAATAAGAAATAGACAGCTCTATTGAGTTGACGAGTGCCACCAATACGGTAGACAATATCTAGTATACAACTCATATAATAATAATAAATGCGAGTCTAATGCGTTTAATATGTATTGTTCCGCAAATTTTTCATAGTATTGCCTGAATCCTCATCAATCATATTCAACATTCATCTCATGTCAAATCTATTTTTAAATAACTTCTTTGTATTCCATAAGAATGAACTATATTTTTTTGTGATGCATTACCAGTGATATCCATAAACAAAAAATTGTATGCTTTAGAATATTCTCTATGAAAACCACTGTTTTATTCGATCATTATTTATATGAAAAATAGAGTACAAGAAATATAATAAATATAATGAAAAAAATTAATGTAAACTCAAATAAAAATGAATAAATCTATTGTAAACTCATAGAAAAATTGAGATAATCTCTTATTTTAATTATTTTATAACTTGTATTCAATTATCTTTTTTTTTAAACAAATGGTGGAATTAATTAAAACGAGACAATTATTTACTTATTTAATCTCTATAAAAATTGATATGTATAGATTAGAGCACCAATAACTCCGTGTTAAACATAATTTCAAAAGGTTTTAATTTATCTATACTTTAAAGTTCTCCACAAAGTATTTTTGAATGAAGTCCTCCTTTACTATGGATTGGATACAAATTAAAAAATATTTCTCTTAACTCTGATTTAATTTATTTCCTACCGGTTTTCTATTCAGTAGTATTAGTGATGGAAAAATCCTCATTCACTAGAAATTGAAAGATTTGTTTTGACTTTTGTTTTTGAGGAATTGATTAAAAGTGGTGGCAATAAAACGAATGCCTTGTATTTAAATTTATTTGTTTCTGACATTTATAATCAATTTGTTAATACAAGAGTCGACACGAGTCACAAAACTAGTCACTAAAGTTAAGCCCAGGCTTTCAATTACTGCCGATTCTTATTATATCAAAGTTTTTGGTTGTACTTTAATTAATTTTATCCGCGGAGTAATTTCCTCTCCACTGTTTATGTGCTACACCTCTAATACCAATTAAGACTCTGGTAGTATTTTTAGTGCTTTTTCTAGTTTAATATCGACTTAGCTCTGGTAGCTTTAGAAATAATGGCCAACAATAAGTGCTTTCAACTAAAAATTTTCAGATTAACAAAAAACAACTAAAACTAAAAACAATTCTTTTAAATCGATTAAATTTGCATAACATTCAGTCTAAACATTATAGCTATCAATGAATAGGAAAAGAATTTGTGAATTTTTATTATTATTATTAAATATAAATACATTAATACATTTGGGAGAATAGGAGTATTTGATAGAATATTCTTGTGATCAATAAGTTGTAGATAATTGCTTTCAGATCTCAATGGAATTATTTTAATTATTTATTAGGAAATACGTCAATGTTTTGGTGAATCGTTGGGGAAATAAATAAAATATTTATAAGTTTTCCGATGCCTTCTTCCAGACCCTCTCTCTCTCCCTCCCTCTCCATCTCAGCAGATGTCCAAAAGCACTCATATGTTTGGTATTTCTACTTTTATCCTTAAATTCTTATTCAATCACTAAAATAACTAATACTTTGGAGAAAAAGTTTATTTACTTAACACTTTGTTTTCGACTTATCATTGATTTCAATTGTTTTCTCAAATATTAAAATAGTTTAAGAGGTTTACTGTCAGTGCTATTGTTTTTATGAGAATAACTCGTAAATGTATTGAATGCAGATTAAGTTCAAAATAATTGAATGCAAATAAGAGCCCCGTATGGTCTAATGGTTAAGGCATCCGACAAGAAGTCGAGAGCTGGGGGTTAAATTCTTCTAGTATTTAATTATTTATTAACATTTAGCAAAGAATTTACTCTATTTAAAGAGGTTTAAAATCTAAACTAATAAAAAAATTATTCTTAAGATATTTAACTCAATTTTGTTTTGATATTAATTTTATTTTATAAATATTTGTATAAAAAGTTATGGAAAAATCACATCAACTTTGACTTACATCGGATTATATAATGTTGATTAAAAACAAACACATATTTAACGTTAAAAACACAATCAAAATTAATTACCTGTGTTTGCAATGTTGTGTTATGCCCTTTTTGACCCCTCTATGCAAAGTTGAATCAAGCGCTCATATATTTAATATTTTGATATTTAGTTAATATTATTTAAAGTTTAATTAAGTAATGATTAAGTTTTTTGGTACTCAAAGTTAATTTAATGACAAATATTTTATACTTACCTGAAATGACGGCATTTATTTTATAAAAACTAGTCATTGAGTGGACCTGTCTTATAGTTTGAAAGCGGATCAACCGTTTAAAGAATATAATAAATAAATAATTTAATTGTATGAATATTTAAGTTTAAATGATTTTTATATTTTGTGTAACAAAACTTGTTTTAAATTACTGATTGTTCTCTTAAAAGAATTCCCTTTACTTGCCGTTGGAATTGAGTTACTGTCCACTCACTTAAATATTTGCACAAAAACACATTGTAGTGAACTTTAAATTAGTCATCAAATTCATCAATAGTTTTTTATGAATAACTGTTTAGTGTAATTCAAAGTGTTGTCATTCCATACATTAATAGTTCACACTTTTTGTGTATTCAATACACTGTATTGTATTAATTAATTAATCAATGACTACATTAATACAGTACCCAAGAAGTGTGAGCTATTAATATACAGTTTGTAATGACAACATTGACTATTGATTAATTTGATGATTAATTTAAAGTTCACTGTAATGTTTTTTTGTGCAAATATTTAAGTGAGTGGACAGTGACTCAATTCCAACGGCAAGTAAAGGGAATTCTTATAATAAATAAGAGAACAATCAGTAGTTATAAATAAATGATTAATTAAAAGTTATCTTCATAAAAACTAAGTTCCTATGTGTTGTGCTCGAGTATTGTTTCCACCAGATACAGTATACACTTCAGAGGTCCTGGTCTTCACTATTCGGCATAATTGTATAAACCGGTAATTCATAAATAAAATATTTACTATTATTCAGAATATTTTTAAATTATCTTAACATCAAATAAAACACTTTTTACCAAAATTTTATGCAGAGGCCAGAATTAAAAGTGTACGAGTGTACTCTCGTAATTTTTTATCACATAATACTAGCGCGCGGTATATAGGGTAGTTGTTGAATCAAATTTTCAAAATTAATACAATATAATTGGTAACAATAATGCAAAACCTTTAATACGTTGTATTATCAAAAATAAGATACCTGTGTTGTAATACTATTTAAGTACTGTATATACAGCACTTACATAAAGCAAAAATTGTAAATTAAATTCATTACACAATTCTATAAATCGAAAGACTCCCACAAAACTATTTACACTAATTGATTAAATTATATTTGAATGCCTTAACTTATATCACACTATAAATTAATTAAATTAAAGATATGATTCGTGTAATAAACCACTAAAATGTCATTTAAACTATAATCAAATGATTGACTTATTTCTAATAATTAAATGCAATTAACACTTTCAATAGCTTTGATTAAAAGAAAACTAAATATATTTAGTATCAAAACCTAACTATTAATTATATCAATTCAATGTAATAAAAATACATATTAGAAGAGTATAACTAAATTTAATGCACATGTTTTCATATTAGTGACCCCAGAACTCAAGTTTAATGTTTTAATTTAAAATTCTGATAATTATATGCATTACAAAAACTCAATACCTGTACATCCAATTCTGTGTTTTACAAATGCCATACTGTGTTCCAGATTTAATCCGATTTAAGAACATTTACATATTCTTTTGTAGAATGAGTAAGAATGACAAATACCTTAACATATTCTGTAGTTATATTGATATTCACAGCGTCTGTTCATTTTAACTTTACTTGTGGTCATTTGTGTGCAAAAGTTTGGGTTCAATGGCTTAGAATTCTGTGGAATTTTTTGATAAATGAAAATGAGTGCAAAAACACTTATAATAAGTGAACACATTATTAATATATGGTGTGTCACACCTGATTATAGCAGATAAGAAACCCCTTAATAACTTTTTTCACTCCTTTACCAAATAGAATGCGTTTTGGGATCAAAATGCAGATAAAATATATTTTTATTACAATTTTGATCATTTATTTAATCTTTATTACAAGTAATTATTTCTTTACAAAAATTAAATTAATTTTGATAAAAGTTTATTTTTATTGGCATTATATAAGTTTACTTCTAATAAGTCGTATATTTTGATGTAATTTTTTATTTTTTGTAATGTTACCAAATCAAACTGCTTCCTGTGTACCAGAACTACTTGGGTAGTAACAATTTTGTACTGATAACAACAAGAATATTCTCCACTTCAATATACAGTATTTTATAGGAATAAAATTTTGTGACAATAAAAATGCATTCCTATTGAAATTCTACTACAATTGTAATTTCAATTATAACAAATCTCATCTGTTTTATACATTCATATATAAAAATTACTAATATTAATATATCTTACAGACCATAATCAGGCGCCACAAATAAGTTTTAATAAAACTTTATTATTATAGACTCCAAATAAAAGTAAAAGTCTATAAGTCTAAAAGATTTCATTAAAAGTTTTGTACTTTTCTGACATTTGCTTTATATTAAAAAATAATTTTTACTTTAAGTTAATTACAATACTCTGTATATTTAATTACGATTTTTATTCCCACAGATGTTTTAAAATCTAATTTATGGTTTGGTGTAATCCATAGTAATCTCTTTGTATTAAATTTATCTGTTTTTTCAATATTATTTATGAGCATTCAATACTACACGCGTCGCAACACTATGCCCTGAATTTTCAATCACCCAATACTAGTAAAAGTATTGAAGCCCTACAGTGAAAGAGTTTATCACTAATGTAGAGCACTAAATCCTGGGCTATTCGAACCCCCTTTCATGTCATTTATGTCATACGTAACCCCCCCTTTAAGGAGTGAAATAACTCCTTTTCATGTTTACACAAATAATCTGATATTAATTTAATTTCTAATTCAATTCGCATCAAATATACTTAACTCTGCTTTTCATTGATTGTGACACATATGGGATAAGTGCAAACTATATATGATTGCAGAAAATAATAAATAACTCGAATAGTAAACCATTAAACGACTGGAAAACAAATAAAACTACAACTTCTAAAGAATAAAACTTTTTCGAAACTTGACATTAATGTGAAATATTTTGCATTCACTTTCATAGAGTAGAGTATAATATATATTCAAATTAGTCGAAACCAAATTGAAATTCAATAGTTATAGTGAGATAAGTGGGAAATCTGATCAGGCGTTGGATAATAGAAAAAAAGCTGAACTCAGGTGCAGAATATTACTTGCGATCAGCGATAAAATTAAAATAATAACAGCACAGAGTGTTATACTGGAGCGGCTGTGTTAGGGGAGACTTGTGGATGTGAGAGTTGTGGGCCTCACATATATCTAACAGAAGATATTTATAATTTAATCGTAATTTTAAGTGCTATATGTGTGCGGTTATCATCACATCAACAGAACAGTCGGAACAGTAAAAAAACGCAGAGCTCTGACTAATAAAAAACAAGAACTCCTATTATTTGAGTAACGTTTCCACTAATTCTAAATATACATCCGATACAACTACAGTAGTATTTGATACAAGCGCCAGATCTCATAGTATTACTCATCGGATTCGGGTCTTTTTCTCTCCCATATAATACTGTCCAGAGATTTATTTATTATTAATACTTTAACGGGAATCTAGAGATAGCTTCTCTGCGCTCACTATATCTGTTTAATTTTTTGCACTGTTGTTACCCAAGCCCTACACAACACTGTTGTCCCAAAGGAGAGTTAATTCTCTCTCGTAATTCTCTCTCTTTATTCTGTATATCAATGATTGCAATCTCTAACTGTTGGTTGGGATTCAGGATTGAGATCCTGATAGGAAAGTATTACTATTGTCTCTCTTTATTGCGGCCGAAATTTTTTCGACTGATTTCACAGTATTTTCGCTCTTATTTTGTTCCCCGGATTAGATGCAAAACGTATTGTATTTATTTAGAGTAAATTCTCTGGAATTTATTGTCATTCAGAGCTATCAGTATTACAGAGATCTCTGTTCGTTCGTTATACTCCTTGTACTCCATTAAGAGATTTTATGGAACTGTTAGTATCCAAAAAAGCGAATTACATTTCTCTTCAACTTTTATTGTGCGTTAAAAATCAGTTATATATTTATTGCTCAGATTTTTTTGCTGTTACTTTGTTTTTCTTTTCGATTAACTTTTTTTTCGGGTAGTTTTGTGTTTGCCTTTTGTTGAATAGAAATTATTTCTCTGTTTGTAATGAATCGATTTGGAGGAGCATAACGTATAACATAAAAACTCATCCTTAGGTTTCTTTACGTACAGTTACTCTTTATGACACAAATTGAATTTTTATGGCAAAGAAAAAGTATATTTTATTTATTTTTTTAAGATTAGACAAAAGGTTTTCACAGTATGACAAACGAGTACACAATTTGTTTCTCGTGGATGAAATAAAAAGAGAGTTTAAGTTTTTTTTCATAAAAAACATTTCTTTAATATATATTCTTTTGTTTTGTTGGGAGAAAAACATTTTCTTTTATTCGGTCTTTACTTAAAACAATAAGTGGTTTTCAGGAAAATTATTTTACATTAATTTAAATCACTTATGCGTTATATTTGGGCCAAACATAAAACAAAATTCTTTGGGATGTTTTGTGTTCTCTTATTTGACTATAACACGAAAAATTCAATCGAAATATTTATTACATTTTTGTTATATATACAAACAATTACTATAAAACATGAGTTTTTTTTATGTCATTAATACATCTTTTTTCTGTCATTATTTCTCTTTTTATATCTTTGTTTTGTGTCGTAAGTTTTTTTATATGCCATATATACAGTACTACTGTATTATTATTGTTTGTGTCAATAGACTATAGACTAGACTTATTGACGTTAATTCTATTGAGCTTTTATTCACTGATATTAAAGTTAAAAGTCTTATATTTTTATTTGCTTTTCTAAGTTTTGTTCACTTATTTTTGTCATTCCTTTTAATTAAAACTTTAGGTTAATTTTTAAAAATACAGAACACTAGTAACACATTCCGTAACTCTTTTTTAGAAATAAATTTTTAATAATTTTTGGGAATAATTTTTAATAGATTTTCAAATAGTTTTAATGATTTTCTGAAGAAAAAAATTTTACGTTTTTAAGTAGACTTAAAAAACTTTTTCATTACTATTAAATTTTTTTGTATAGATATTATTTGTAAAACCCTTTCATCTCTGGTTTTCCTACTGTCACTCAATTCTGATTAAACAATCACAAACTGTTAAACACTATCAATACATTTCACTCTATCCTCTCTTATCTATTAAGATGTTTAAGTAAAAAGAGGAACAAAAAGGGATGAGAAGACGAGTTAATGATTTTCTGAATACATGATTTCTGCGCTCAAAGTATTTTTTTTTAAAAAGGGAACGTTGTCTGTAGTGTCTGCAGTGTCTGCTGTGACACTTGATATAGCAAATAGTTTTTCTAACTGATAAAATGCGTCACTAATTTGGTGTCTTATCCATTGTGGCGTAATTTAGCAAAAACGAAGACCAATACTAGACGAGAGGTATTGGAGTTGTTGTGAGAGTCGCACAGAATGAGAGGAATTGAAAGAATAAAAGTAATAGTAAATGAATGGATGAATGTGTGCGTAAGTGAAACAAACTAAGAAATAGCATCGCATCAACTCATTTGGAGGCTAATGAATGCCAGAAGAATTAGTTATTTGTACGAATGAGCATCCCTTTACCCATTGAGGAGATAACTGTTTTTTGCTCATTTCTCTCTCCTCTTCTCTACGAACACAGAATATCACTTCATTAGTGTTTCAGCTATTCTTTCACTCAATTCCTCTCATTCTATCCCTCACTACTCCACTATCTCTCTTCACTCTTATAACTCCTTTTTCTCCTCCAGCTCTTCACAATTGAAATCTCAATCAAACTTTTTTCCTCCTTATTTGCTGGTATCGCATGTTTTGATTTCTCGTTAGTTTTAATTATTTTTATTTATCTCTAAGTAATTAAATATAATTAAATATTAATAATAATTAACTCGCGATAAATAATTATATTTTATTACTCCATAAAAGTTATTAAATTTTTTTCTCTTTCGCACATAAAAATTAAACCCGTTTTGAACGATAAGCGAAAATTCATTTCTTAATTGATTCATAACTTATGTAATAAAACATTAATTTATTAATTTTTAGCTATGATTTGCAATAGAAAAAAAATCACTCAAAGTTGTAATAATTCTTTTAAATCATAGGTATGTTGTGAATGGTTAACTGATGTACAAACATAACATCTTAAGCCTAATGTGTATCGAAAGAGTACACTTAATCTAATAGCTATGCATACAAATCATAAGCGCAGAGAAACGCTTTATTGCTTTTTTCCAAAAACAGTTCTCTCTTTACTAAAGTTAGAGTCAAACAAAATCTATTGATAAGTTTGAAAAGAGAAACAGAAAGTAAACGCCAAAGACAAGAGAGAGGCCATTAGATGAGTGCTAGTGTTTAGTTGTTGCTAACATTAACCAGAAATCAAACGAGAAATAATGCCAACCAATAAAGTAAAAGTTGAGATCAAAATCCTAAATAGTGAGTGAGGAGAGAGAAAAAGGAGTCAAATAGTAAGAGAAGTGATGACAGAGTAACTATACTATTAGTTAGGGGATTGCGAGTAGATTTCGGGCTTTTCTCAAAAACAGTGTATCAGAAAGTTTTAGATAAAACAAATGAGTCGATCGATTGATGAGTTGACGGATTTTACCGCCGCTAACGTGAGAGATCATCAAAATAAGTACTTTCTTTCTCTTCCACTCTCCTCTCTCTCCCTCCTCTCACTTACTCACACACACATACACATACTCTCTCTCTCCTCTTTCTCTTAAATAATTTCTCTCTTTACTAACTCCTCATTCACTTAAATCTATTTTATTTCACTCCTAAACGTAAAATTTTTTCCTTCACTTTCTATTAATAACATCTTTTGTGTAATATTTTGTGTTCCCAAGACTTTAATAAGTTTTTATTTTTACAAAAGTTTGTTTCTTTAGTTTTTTCCTCCCTCTCATGTCGCTTGACTTTTATTTTTCACTACATTTTGTGATCAAATTTCTCCCGGGACTAGAATTTCTCTATTAGTAAAGGAAATGTGATTTTGACGTTATAAATAAAGTGCATAATTATGTTTTCTCTTTTATCTCTCTCTCTCTGTTTTCCTCCTCATTATTCTTTGGTGTTTAACTGGAAAAAAGTCTTTAACCAAATCACCGGTATTTAAACCAAATAGTCATCAAATCAATGAATAGTTTCAACACTTTTGCGAAGATATTTATGAAATGGAAAAATTGATTACAAGTTGTTGTGTAACGAAGTGCTCTTTTAGAGGGAGGGCTTTTGTTGGAGTGCTCTTGTGAATTGACTAAATTATTATTATTGTAATTAAATTTATTTACATTTAAGTTAATATATATTTTGTTGGATAAAAAGTTTTTTTGTGTTCAGTAAATGCAAACAAAATGTTTTTTGTGTTAAATATCTTTTTCCACATTAATAACAATTATTCATTGGAAGCATTTTTTTGATAAATTTTTTACTTTCAAAAAAGAAGTTTATATACATTAATAAAAGTATTTTTTAATTAATAACTTTTTGTTGGGTCTGAGAACTCATTTTATCAAATATTTAGTGATATATTCAGTGGTTTTCAATTAAATAAAAGTTTTTTTGCGTTCATTTTTTTGCTGAATAATTAATATTGTATTTTAAGTTTTGTTTTACATAACACTCCAAATGACTTCAATTTATTAATGTCGACGACTAGTAGGCATTCAATTTGTTATATTATATGCTTTTTTAATGTTTTGATGACTTTATGCCAAAAACAAACCCCATTTTCTTCATTGCTTTTGGTGGTCTCTCATTCCTCTACTCGAGTTGATTATTGAAATTCATTTCATGAATATTTTAATCCAAAGAATAGCACAAAAGTGGTGAATAACACAAAACAAATTAAATTAAAGTCGTTTTTAGCTAAAACACTGTTACTTATTAAAGCGCTTTCTATTGAGAAAAAGATAGAGAAAAAAAACAAATTATTAGTTAAAGATTTGTATTTCAAACACGAAATAAATGTTTTGATTTTAAGTCATAAATCTTTACTTTTCTTATTGTTTTATAAAAATTAATTTATTAGAAATAATAATAAAAAATATTAAAACTGGAGTTAAATTTAAGACATTTTTTGTTATTGGCAGCTGTTGTGAGTATTACTCTAGTCTAAGCAATTCGTTTTGCTTTCCAGTGCTAAAACTCTTTAATGGTTCTGAAGAAACGGTTAAGAATAGAGAGAAAAATCTCTGCACTTAAACTTTTTTTTCTAAA
>JAQGCF010000243.1:0-11792 GCA_034699405.1 Hermanniella punctulata | reverse complement strand
TGCAAAAAAATTATATTAATAAAAATATTTGATCACATGGAAGCTCTTCTGCACAAATATATTACTTTATTCTAATGACTGTTTTATAATTTACATTAGAGTATCAGAATATTGGTTCAAATGGTCCACATTTGTATATCTATTAGTACTAAACTATCTAATTATCACTTAAATTAATTTCTCTCAATATAAATGTTATTTTATTGTATAATTATTATTTAGACAATACTCTGTAAAACAATTACTATGAATACGTCAATCAAAATACAATCAAAATTGAAATAAAAAGATTTTTATGAACAAAAAACTTTTATTTAATTGAAAAACTTTTGGTTGAATTTTTGTGATTTAATAATAATTGAAACAATGAAACAATTATTAAGTGTTAATTTAATTATTTTAATTTGCTTTTCAGTTGCTTTTGCAGACGATTGTCTGATGAGCGCAATGCGTAAAGGAATAAAATTATACCGAGATTTTGACGCTCTACATCATAGAGCATGTCGTGATCGTAAGCTTTTAAAGTTTATAATTAAGTCAAATATGTCTTATCTAAAAATTTTAACATAATTTGATTCCAGTGAAGATCAATGTCGAGTCATATCTCATTCTTGCAAAGAAATGCGTTCTTAATATGGTTGAGAACATTGATTATGTAATCCATTATCTCTATTGTTTCGAAATAATTTTTCACAATTTTCTTTTTATTGTTTGATATAATTACCCTTTCTTTGAGAATCAGATTTAAATACATTAAAATAAAAATATTGAGTCAATGAATGTTTAAATACATTGTGATATTTTTCCATAGCTAGGATAAGATTAAGTTAAGAATTTATTACAAATTAATAAACTTTTTATCTAATAGATAGGTTTCTGATTATAAGCTTATCCATGAAAATCAATATTTTTTAGTGAATTTATTTTTATATTACTTTTTCTGTTAAGCCTTGTCTTAAACTAAATTTACAATAATTAAGAAATTGTGTTCATTATAAACATACAAACAAATGATTTCAAACAATATTTTAAGAATTTTATTAAAGATAAGTTACTGAATATTTTAATCCATAGGATGATAAAAGTGGGGAATTAATGGAAAAATTTTACTACTCTTGTATCAAGAAATCTGCTACAGAAACGTGTAATAAAAAAGAACTTTATAAGTTAAAACACTGTGCTTTCGATTTTGGTTTGAAACACATGGAGGTACAGTACTATTATTTGACGGTTGATTAATATAATAATTATCTTAATTTCAGGAAGCATTAGAGTTGCCGGTAGTTAATAATATTACGCTAAGAGAAAAAGGTATCAAATTAGTTGTGGAAGCGAAGGTAAGCAATCAGAAATACATCATATATTCCACTAATGCTTCTCTATATTCGAGCAAATGAACGAATGTCTATATGTGTCAGTAGTTTTAAAAAGTTTTTAAAAAGCCCTCAAATCAGTAGACCTTTAAATTATGTAGAATAACAATCGGATACCAAAAGCTCATTTTCTGTGCAGTGATGGCATATACTGTATCTACAAATCCTTATCTAATACAAAATGACAATCATTTGTAATAAATGGTTTAAATTTGTCAAATTATTTATAATTAAAATATTTTTATTTCTATAGTTCATATTACTAATGTGATCGAAGTATAGTTAAACAAATTGAATTTGTCACAGCTCTTAGCATAAAACCATCCCTATATTTATTGCTTCATAATTTAAATATCTTTTTGAGATCAGATAAGCTTTAATAACAAAACAGTTTAAAACACTATTATTTCTGCATTCAAATAGAGAGATGTTTAATATTTGTCATTAAATTATATGAATAAAGTAGAGTAAACTAAAGTAATACTGTGTTTTATAAGCCATTGGGATTTAAATTTTTGTACCTGTACAGTACCTTTGAACTTAAAAAGAAGTATTCATTTTTTCTAAAGTTTCTGAAGTTAAGATATGTTTAGAATTTCCGCAACATATTATTGTTTTTAAATTGTTAATTTGGGAATATCTGTAATACATTCTACGTACTAATTCTCATAATTAATTAATTTTGATGTCTATTTTACATTGCTGTTATAAAGTATCCATGCCTGTACTGTACAGTACTAGCATACTGCATATTTTTGTTTAAACATTTAGCAAACAAATTAATCTATAGACATAAATAGGGATTACACAGTTTTCGGATACCTCTTTAGTGAAATGGTAAATTGCCTAAAAAAACTACAATAAAACATTATATCCCGGGATTTTTGTGCCTCTGTTCATCACTACTTATAATCAGTAAAAAGTTTTTTGAAATTTGTAACTATTTTTTTTTAATTTTAGGACTGCTTTGTAAAAGGTTTGAATGACATCGAAACCAAAGGACTAACTATTGAAGCTTGAAATCTGTTTTTAATTAACTTTTAATTTAAGATTAAATAAAAATATATTTGAATCGATATATTGTAAACTCGTCTATAAATAATGTTTTGAATAAAACAAAAACAATTATCTTTAAAAAGTTATTGAATGAACGAATGCTTTAATCACGTGATTTAATGCTATATTTTGTGTGTAATTTAAATGTTGTTATTATTTAAATATCGACAGTTATTATTAATTTTAATTAAATTAAGTAAAAATTTGAATAAAAAGTAATATTTATGACAAAATGGCTGTTAATTTGAATGTATTTAAACAAAATATAATTGATATCCAATACATAAAGCAATCAAAACAACACAAGTATTTAAACGACAGATTATCGACGAATATATGGAATTATTATTTAATAAACTCTCAAAACTATAACCTTTTGGACAGAAAAATAAAGTTAAAAAAGAAATTATCGAAAACTTTGTCGAAATATTTTAATAATGAAAATGGACTCAAATTTATCGATATCTTCATCAGCGGTTCGACAGTCAATGGTTTCGCCACAATCGACAGCGATATTGATCTGTGTTTTATTGTAAGCAATTACTATGACTTTGAGTTACATAAGTCGAAAAAAGTTAAGATTTTGGCCAAAATCGAAGAAATTTTGGACTTAAATGACTTTCGATTAACTGATTGCCAACTCATTGAGGCCAGAGTTCCGATACTTCGATACACTGACAGCACTTATCCAATACAAGTCGAGATCAATATTAATAATGAGATCGGGATTAGAAATACAAGACTTTTGTATTGCTATTCAAAACGTGAGAATTGTTTTTGTTTTGTTTTGTTTTGTTTTTGACTTTTTTTAAAATTAATTAACACTTATTTGAATTTAAGATATGATATGTTTATTAATATCTTATTTCGAGCCATAATTTAATGCATCAAAACATTTGAATTCATTAAAAACACTTAAGTTCTTCATTAATAGTCTTATCGATGGACTTCTCTATCGATGTTTTTGTTTGTCTTTCAAAAAAATATACAATTTTTGATATAAATGACTTAAAGGCCAAAAACAATGTGTTAATGACATGAATTGGTTATTAATTATTTAATTTATTGTTTAAAATACAACTAAATTGTTGTAAAGAAAAACAAAATTCACTGCAATTTATATACTTTTAAATAGGATTTAGTAAAAACAAAATCAATCTAAGAGTTAGTTACCCGTAATAATTGAGTGCATGTACTCTATTGTACTTAAACCTGAACTTTCATTTTAATATGAATTTAAAAATAACTCAAATGTATTACATAATTGACTCTAATTAGAGTCAAAGGGAGTCAAATTCAAACAATTTTATACAAAAACTACTTGTGTTGTCTCGAATTTATTGTTTTACAGGAAAAGTCCGAGTCTTGGGTAGCATTTAGTTAATACCGATTATTAATATCAATATTAGTGACAATTAATGATTGTTTACATTATTTTTCATGCAATGAATGGTTAGTTGACTGGAGAGTCGTTCCTACCTGTATATCAATTAAGAAATGGGCCAAACATTACTGCATAATAGACTCCTTCAGTGGTGCGCTTTCCAGTTATTGTATTGAATTAATGGTAATATTTTATCTGCAAAACTGTTGGCCACCTATTCTTCCATGTCTTCAAAAGACAAATCCAGAACTTTTTGATCCGAGCGCTGACATCAGCTCATATAAAGAATTGCCAGAATTGGATCAATTGTCGCCATTCAATGCACTTAATAATCAAACACTCGGAGAGCTATTCATTGGATTTTTTAAATATTATGTCTTTAGCTTTGATTTTACAAAAGACGTCGCGTCCGTACGGTTGGGTCTCACCATAGATAAACAACAGTTCACTCAATACATCCCCATTCCCGACAAAAATCAGTGGGAATTCATTTGCATTGAAGAACCATTCAGTGGATGTAATACTGCGCGTACTGTTTATGACAGAAGTGGTTATAACAAAGTTTTGGACGGATTTAAACAAATGTACGCGAATTCCATAGACTTTCTCGAACCCTATAAATGCTGCTGTGATTAACACCATTTGCTTCAAATTTTATTCATCTCTTTTATAAAAAATAATTATTTTAAACCATTTTTTTCAAATGTTTTTAGGTTTGTCTTAAAGACGAATATCTTTTAAGAAATGCTTATAATTATTTAAAAATCAAATATAAGTTTATATTCAATAAAGTCTTTTATATAAATTAATTTTAACTTAATTTCACTCATTATTAGCGATAATTTGATCTCAAAAATGTATGACTAATATAATTATTGAAGTATTAAATAAAAAATCTTTTGTTCATTCCTACAAAAAAATAATAACTGATAAAAATTTAAAATAGTTTAATAAAAAGCAAAAAAAAACTTTTAGCCCAATGTTCTAAATATGTTTTAGTGATAAACCTCTTGCGTTTGGTATATGTTTCGTAATCAATATGTTTATCAATATTTTATATCTTGTAGTCATGATTTCAGTCAATAAAATTAAATTTTTAATCAATGAATTTACAAAACACTGATTAGAAAAAACATTTTAATACTTTCTAACGTCTCTTCTAATCAAAAGGTGCTCAATATGTATCGATCAGTTAATGTATAATAAGTGATATTTTAGATACTATGCACCGATTTAGTGATCTTATGGGACATCTTATCTCATGTTTCGCATCATTGAAGCACTTGTTATACGTTTTGTCAGATTGTAGTTAAGACTTGACATTAAAACTGAGTGAAAGCTCAAACAAATACATATTCATAATGAGATCATAAAACCGTGTCAACTGAGGGCTAACTTTGTTTTTTTCTGGGCGTAAATACACCAACTGAGAGAATTTATACTTCAGTATTGTTTAATATTTATTTAGAAACGAAAAACTTCTTTTTTGTTTAGTTTAGTTTAGTTTTAGTTTTTAAAATTCTTAATAAATATTTTAAAGTCTTTTTAATATTTTTATGTCATTTTAAGTACACACTTATGGTTTACTGAATGGTTTTTAAACGTTTGATTACTTGTTAACTCAGTTCAACAAATAATTCCCGGTTTTTACCAATTGAAGAAATATTTTAAAGTTTCAAACATTTTCCACATCTTCTATCGACTCAATGAATAATTTAAGTCTATTATTCGTTTTTGAGTTTGTTTTACTGAGTTTTCTCGTTTTGGATTTTGAGAATGTGTTTGTGTCCGCTCAAAACCCACTTATGGCTATTCCATGGAGTCATGTATTTGCAACAGCGCCGGCAAAAGTGCTTGGGCTCATCCAGATAGGACTCATGGCAAGACTATTGAGACAAAGACGTATTCAAAGAGGTAATGAAGGCACTAATGGCATGGATGATGACGGAGATGGAATGGTAGATGAGGATGACGAGAGTGAAATGGGTAATAAGAAGAGTGTAATGATCTTTATGGGCAAACACAATATTCAAGTCAGCAATCATGGAATGAAAAAGTGAGTCATTTGTGTTACAATAATTATAACACTCTAAATAAGTTGTCTTATTATATATAATATTTAGTAATGCATTAATTAATTCTTAATTATAGCAAATATTAAATAATATTTTTCTTAAACACTTTATTATTGATATATTTTAAAAAAGTTTGGTAAACTTTTAAATAATATTTTAAAATGTTGTTATAAATTGAATTGTATTCTAAATTAATGCCTAATTTCAGTGATGATGACGACGACGACGACGATGACGACGAAGATGACGACGACGATGATGATGATGACGATGATGACAAGGGAAGTACTACAACGGCCTCTTATGATGATGAGGATGACGATGAAGATGACGACAAAAAGGACAAAAAGAAAAAGAAAAGTAAAAAAAGTAGTAAAGGAAAGGATAAGAAGAAGAAGAAAAAGGATAATAAGGATAAGGAAGAAGATAATGATGAAGAACAGTACGAGTACGACAATGAAGACGATTATGGTTATAAAGGATCACTTATGTCATACTCAAACCCAAAGCAAACTCGCTTCCCGTGGTTTAGAAAAATGTTTCCCATGTCTTCAAACAGCGATAAGTCTTCCAATAATAATATTGATAACAGTTTTAAAGATTCGGGACATATAATATCGTCTCCCAATGGCTTTCCCATCGGAGGATCAAAATTAGACAATTTTTCGCAGAGAAAGGGAACGAATGATAAAAAGAATATTTATTTGGATAGTTTTGACCAGTTATCAGATTACAGGCCCACAGACTCTGAAATAGAACAACTTTTAAAAGATCCAGAAGTGATTGATTTCCTCACTAAGTTTAACGTAAGCATTGAAAATAGAGATAATTTGCAGAGAAAGAGAAGAAGTGTTGAACAAAATTTTGTGAATAGTAATTATAGTCTATTAGCGGAAGAGTCGCGACAAACAGATCAACTGAGAGTTCCCGACACTTACAGCCAATTCATACCATTTGATAGACTTAAGGCCGAAAATCTTCAAAAATTTAGTTCAATTATTCCTAAAAATTATTCACAATTATTACCCGACTATTTAAAAAATAGTTTAGTTTATACTTCACTCTATAATCCATATAATAATTTAAATAATAATAATAATAACAACCAGAGAACCAGTAGTATTATGTCCAGAGATTTGGAAAGTAATTCAAATGTTAAAAATTTGAATCAAGTATTTAATTTTGAGCCTCAAAGTCAAGAGACGATCAATACATTCAAATCTGGAGGTTATAGCAATTATAATAATAAGTTCTCCTATGATAAGCCATATACTCCAATGATGTCCTCTTCAATGGATGACTATAGCTCTATGTTGGATGACGACGACGAAGATGATGATGATGATGACGATGAGTATAACACAATGTCTGGAATGAGTGGAGGCTATTATAATATGAATGAAATGGGTGGCTCTTATGGTAAAAATAGTATGAGTAGCTCTTATGGTAATAGCGGTGGCTCTTATGGTAATAGCGGTGGTTCTTATGGTAATAGTGGTGGCTCTAAAGGTAATAGTGGTGGTTCTTATGGTAATAGCGGTGGCTCTAATGGTGATAGCGGTGGTTCTTATGGTAATAACGGTATGAGTGGTATGTATGGCAAGTCAGGTATGAATGGAAAATCCAATGGACTACCGGTAATGGACTTAACCTATTGGTCCAAACTATTGAAAAATCAAAACAAGAATAAAAAGAAGAAGAAGAAGAAGGTTTACACCACTACTGAGGCTCCCTATACATCAACTGAAGACGATGAGGAAGAGGATGACCACGAAGATGATAAAGACGACGATGATGAGCCCAAGAAGGAAAAGAAATATCACACAACCATTCAATTAATTAAAGGGGGCTCTAAGACAGGAAATATGGGCATCAATACTGGCAGTCACGACAGAAGCTCAGGTGGTATTAAGGGATGGCTCGAGAAAATGCCCGGATATAGTTCGATGTTTGGAAAGAGATAGTAAATCACATTATTTTTTAGTAAATCTCAATAAACAAAATAGAAAATCATTTTTTATGCAAAACTTTTTTGTATAATATCTTTAAAAATAAATTACTTCTCATTTCTCAATAAGAATCAGTGCCTAAAACTTATGATATGTTGTAATAACTTAATAATTATAAGAATATATTTTATTCTAAGTTTTTTGACTCACAAATTGTTTGTGTAAATGTCCTCTTTATGTTACTGTGCTATTAGATGTCGAGTTTTATCTCTATTAATATTTATAATTGTTGTTCTGGTCTATTCTCTAATCTTAACTAATAATCAAAACCATTTATTTCTTCGATGTTAATCGCAACCCATACTGACTGTGATTTAATGTATACCTATTTTCACCTCTTAATTGTAATTTCTATTTTCAAACATTAATTATTGTCAAATCATGTGTAAAAACTATAAAAAATAAAAGAATTTTTTGTGAAAAGATTTTATTAATGATTATTCTTTCTTCTGAACCAATTGCCTAATCTATAGATCAGTTGATTATAATAATTTACATCTGGGTCTAAGTTTCATTATCATAGGATTAGCTAAATTCATGAATTTATTTATGATATTAACTCTTCACACATGACTTTCTACTAGATATAAGTTAGAAGTAAGTGAATTGAATAGATTCTCATTATAATGAGATCCCTTTATCGCAATAGATTATCAAAGTCTATATCAATGTTAAATAAAGTAATTAACTTTGAAATTATTTAAAGATTATATATTAATAAAATTTGAATTCACAAACTAATTGTTAAAATATTGCAGAGATAAAAAATGTGACACATTTTCCATTAAAGTGTTCACTCATTAGTTTAATGTGGGATTTTAATGGGTTTTGCTTTTAAAACAATGTATTTAATCTAAAATTATTCTAAAGTATTAATTAAATAAAATTTTTACAGTTAAATAAATATTTTATTTATTGATTTTAAAGCATAATTTTTTATCTTTTTTTCGTATAGATAAACAGAGGTAGAAGTAGCCCAATGTGACATTCAATTAGAGAAGATACGTTAAATCAATTAAGAACATATAACTTAGCTTTCAAATAGACTTAAGATAATTAAGCCTTTAGTGCTATTAATTAGGAAGAATTCAATAAAATCTAATCATTGCTTCGTTTCTCTTAATTAACTTAAACTCTAAAAATTTTAATGTTTTTTATGTTAATTACTTAATACTGTAAATTATTTCATTATTCAAGTGAATATTATTCATAATTAAAAACTTCGTAATTTAAAATAAAGCAATAAATATTGACTTACAGTATATCGTGTTGTGTATTAACATAAGAATCAAATAAAATTTAAATAAAAAAGAGAAAATGTTTTTTATCACTAAAAATACACTACATTTAACTCTATTTCAGAGTTATTTTCTAAAATTTTATTCTTTTACTCGAAAACATGCAATTTTATAATTAAATAGGAATTATAACAGAATAATTAAATAGAGTATAATTGTAAAAATTACTCATAAATGGATTATTTAAACTATTATGACTAAAGATTAGGCTAATTATTCGCGTTTTATTGAATTTGTATTTTGCAAATTCAGAATAAAATTATATACCTGTATAATTTTAAGTATAAATAAAAATAAAATTGAGTGTAAATCGAAACTTTACACCATTTCCATCAACTCTGCCATTTACCTCATTTCTTATTGATGTAATTCTTTATGAATTTTTATTCTTTAATAATATATTAGTTATATTGAAATAATTTGTCTGTAAAAAGATCGTATTGCATGTCATATGTATATTGTATATCAGTCAAATGTACTGTATAAAGGTTTGGATACAATTGCATTTGGGTAAGAATTGAAAAGGAGCTTAAATGAATTATATGCGTCACAGCCCCTGGCATTTTCTCTGAAATATATTATAATTTGTAGATATCACAAGAATATTAAAATGTTTTTAAAATATACTTTTTTAGCTCAAACAGAAAGGATTATATATTTCTAACATAAAATAAAAATTTTCATTTTAAGGTTCAATAAATTCCTTAACGTTGAATATTACTGTTTTTTCCTAAGCACTGATGTTTTTGCTTCAGTTATAATTTAAATTAAAACAGTGAGCACTTAATTGAGAAACTTTTTGAATTAATGTAAACATTGAGATGTATAAGAAGATCATTCAAAAGAAAACTCTATTTACAGTAATTTCAGCTCTAGCTTAACATTCTTTGTACTAAATATGCATATATAGGATATTTCATTAGCTAATAAACTTCAACTCTATTATTAAATACAATAAAACCCGCATTTAGTGATCACAAAAGTGTTGTGAGTTTGAATGACTGCTAAGGATATGCTATTTAATTGAGATTACGGGTAAAAGTAATTGAACCATAAAAAAGTATATTAATACACATTTATATATTGAAAATTAAAAATTACTTCAAGTTCACATTTAATCTACTGCACAACTGCTGGATCCTATATCAAATCATGTCCAATATGTCACTCGTCTTTAGCAATTGTAAAACGTAATCAAATTGTCAAATATTATATAATTGAATCAAGTTTTGTCATTTTTGTCATATTTTCAATTTCTATTTCAATTGCGATAGACTTGTCTAAACTTGAAGATAGACATAGAGTTAGTGGAATACACTTTAATTCTCAGAAAAATAAGTATATGAATTGAACTCTGGTAATATTAGTAATTAAAATCATTTCACTTCAAAATTTTGACGGATTGTTGATATTAAATATTTTTCATTAAAAATAGTTTAAGATTATGTTTTAAAACTTCAGGAATACAACGATATAGAGAAAAACAAGTTTAGATCACATTTGCTTAAACACTGGATTATTTTGTAATGTAAATATAAGTCTAAGAATAGACAAAACTCATTTGACACTATGATAAACTTTCTTTGGCCAATTAATAGATCTGTTTTTGTATGGATGAGTTTTTATAACCATTGCAATGGTCACCAATTCATTATAATTCGATATTCTTTTACATAATTTTTGTATCAATTAAAATATTCTTAGAAACTCATAAAGTTAATAGATGCAATAGCAGGGATGGTTCATTAGCAGGTGCAGTAGCCAGACTCCCCTCTACCCTTCCCTCTGGTTAAGCTTTGTCAAATTTTATAAACTAGTATTCTTTTTTGTAATAAAATTTTAATTATTATTCATTTTATATTATATAAAATATTTAGAATAATAACTTTAATCGTTTAATAAAATGTATATTTAAAGACAAAGAATTTCTACTTAAAATCCTACCATTAATATTAAAATAGAACACAAAAAATATAGAATTAGATTTTGGACACATTGTATAATTAATATAAAAGTTAAATTTTATAGTTTTATTACAAAAACTGTTGCCTAAACAGTGGATGTCTAAAAGTAATGGATGTCTCAGTGTAGTCGGTAGTTTAGATGTTCGCTAACACAGCTTTTACTGTAGTTTCCCAAAATTCATTAGTTTGCATAACAAAAGCATTTTTCTTAAGGAATTTAAGAGAATTTAATTATCTCTTAAGAAAAAGAAATTTTTTCGATAAATCATAGACGACATACACTATTATCTCATGTATAAGTGAATTTGAAAATTTTGCATTTGTTTTTAAAAAAATCACATTAGTGGTATACTTAATCAGAGATTACCAAGCATCAATTTTTCTTAGAGGGTATTATGACCAGTCGGTATTTTCACTTTCGGTATTATGACCCAGACCCAATTTTATTACGATCTTTATAATCTACCAAAGTCTACAAATTTATTAATCGATAAAAGATTTATCCAAACATAAAGATACAACAAAAATAATAGGGATGTTATCAAATATGATATTAAATATGTTCAAAAAATGATAATTTGAAATATTATATAACACAAGTAAATATTGTTTATTGAGCTTAAAATACAGTGT
>JAQGCF010000242.1:0-11793 GCA_034699405.1 Hermanniella punctulata | reverse complement strand
GTTACAACGAGGATATATTCTTTTATATAACTAGGGGGGTTATCATCATCGTGGAGCTGAAGTTCTTTGATAGTAAAGAAGTTTAAATCTTCATATTATACAAAGAGCTCTTTGCTAATAATGAGAATATATGTCTTTATATAACAATGGAAATTATCATCACCATGGAGCTGATCCAGACCTGCTGAAGACATTCCTCCTCAGATGACAATGGGGCCTTCATAGTTGGTATATAAAGAGCTCTTGCTCTTTGATAATAAAGGAGTATTAATCTCGCTATTATATAAAGAGCTCTTTAGTACCAACGAGATAATATCTCTTTATATAACAGAGAAGATTATCATCACCGTGGAGCTGATCCAGGCCTGCTGAAGACATTTTTCTTCAGTGGACAATGAGGCCTTCATAGTTGTTATATAAAGAGCTCTTGCTCTTTGATAATAAAGGAGCATTAATCTCGCTATTATATAAAGAGCTCTTTAATAACAACGAGATAATATATCTTTATATAACATCGAGAATTATCACCACCGTGGAACCGATCCAGAACTGCTGAAGACATTCTTCTTCAGTGGACAATGGGGCCTCGCTTTTAATAAAGAGATTTACCTCGTTCTTATATAAAGATATATTATTTCAAATATTTGAAAATCTTGAAAATTTTAAAAATTTTGAAAATTTTAATTAAATTTTAATCTCGTTCTTATATAAAGAGCTCTTTGATAACAACGAGCCATATTATAACTTGAAAAGTGTAGTTAAAATAATCTTGAATCAAGCTTGTTTAATTTTAAAGTTTAAATTCACATTAGAATAGGTAGGGGTTTGGCATATGACAAAAGTATCAGCTCATATCACGCAGTAGACACTGTCATCAACTGGCAAAGTGAACCATTCGGTTAAAACTGTGCTTTTGGTAGATTTATTTTATAATGTGATTGTGATTAAGACATCTTACAAACAATTATTTAATTAAAGCGTTAATCAAAAACAATTCAAATCTGGAGCCAAAACCAGTTCATCAAAATTAGTATAATAAAAGGCCGGCGTTTGGGAGTATTGAGGAAAAGCTTAACAATTGATAAGTGAATGAAAACATCACTTATTGTATGTAAAATAAAGTAAAGTACGAAACAGTCAGTCAAACACTACTGTACACACTGTACACACTGTAGACATTATATCAATAAAGAAAGTGAAAAAAGACTCCATTATTGGACTGCATAAAAATCATGTTTTTCTAGATTTTTGTTAATAAAATAAATAAATTGTATTTTAATAAAAAAAATAATTAAAATATAAATTATGAAAATTAATCTCATTTTTGAAACACTTATTTTAATTAAAATATTTTAATTTATTTTTATTGAGTGTTTGTCAAAAATACTATTGAAAACTATTCATCAAATTATCGATAAATTGTTATTAATTTTGTGTAAATTAATTAATTTCTAATAAATTTCAGACAAATATTATTATTGAAATAATTGACTCAAAAATAAATTAAAAATTTGAGTAAAAGTTAAATGTTTTCATAAAAAGAGAAAACCCATTAAAATGCTGATGGCGTGGACGCCAAGACAGGAAGGTTTGGAACAAATACTACAACTTCTTCGTGAATCACAATCACCCGATACTCAGACACAAAGAACTGTTCAACAGGTCTCACAACGAATACATTTTTACATTTAATTATTTTTTAATTCATTTTTTTCAATAATTTGAAAATTGTTTTAATTTGTAATTAATTAATGAATTGATTGATATATTGACAGAAATTAGAAGAACTCAACAAATATCCAGATTTTAACAATTATTTAATATTTGTTTTGACAAAACTTAAAACTGAAGGTATTATCCATTGATTAATAAAATGATTAGTCATTGCATTGTTTGCATTCAATTACTGTACAGACGAACCGACGCGCTCTTTGAGTGGTCTAATACTGAAGAACAACGTTAGGGCACACTTACATCAGTTTCCATCAGAAGTGACCGAATTCATCAAAAGCGAATGTCTGGAAAGTGTTGGCGATCCGTCTCCTCTGATTCGGGCGACGGTCGGTATTCTGATTACAACGATTGCATCGAAGGGCGAACTAATCAATTGGCCCGAATTGTTGCCCCGATTGGTCCAAATGCTGGACTCTAACGACTACAGCTCATGTGAGGGCTCTTTTGGTGCGCTTCAGAAAATATGTGAGGACTCGTCTGAAGTGCTGGACAGCGATGCCCTCAATAGGCCCCTAAATATTCTTATACCAAAGTTTCTCCAGTTCTTTACCCACAATAGTAACAAAATCCGATCGCATGCCATCGCGTGTGTCAACCAATTCATAATGAGTAGAACTCAGGCTCTTATGTTACACATCGACTCATTTATTGAAGTATTTATTCACTCTTTTCTCACTTTATTTGAAATTTTAATATTTTTTACCAAAAATAGAATTTATTCCATTTGGCCTCCGATGAAGACGCGGAGGTCCGACGAAATGTTTGTCGAGCACTAGTCATGCTATTGGAAGTACGAATGGATCGACTCATTCCGCACATCCATAGTATAATTGAAGTGAGAATTATATCTTTTACTTACTGTAATTTCCTCCCTTTCCTTAATCGCCCCTTTGGTTTAATAAAATACTCCAAAGGTTCAGACCTGGAAAGAAAAGCAAATCATTTAATACCCATTTCGTTGACATTTATTGCATTTGATTCGATGAAAGAATTATTTGAAACACTTTTACTTACAGTATATGTTAATGAGAACTCAAGATCAGGACGAAAACGTAGCGCTCGAGGCCTGTGAGTTCTGGCTATCACTCGCAGAACAACCCATTTGTAAAGAAGTTCTTTCCGGACATCTCTCGCGTCTAATTCCTATTCTTATGCGACGAATGAAATATTCGGAAATCGATATAATATTACTGAAGGGAGACGTAGAGGAAGACGAGATGATTCCCGACAAAGAAGAGGATATTAAACCACGATTTCATCGCTCCAGAACTCATGCACAAAGACATATGGAAGACAATGAAGAAGAGAACGGAGAGGACGACTCCGATGATGACAATGACGACAACTCGTTATCCGATTGGAATCTTCGCAAATGTTCTGCAGCGGCGTTGGATGTGTTGGCCAATGTCTTCCACGACGACCTCTTACCTGTTGTGTTACCCATATTGAAAGAGACACTCTTTCATCAAGACTGGGTCGTTAAAGAATCAGCTGTTCTGGCACTGGGAGCTATTGCCGAAGGTTTGATTCCAAACAATATTATCGTAAAATTATTAATAGTTGGGATGTATTCACAGGATGTATGACAGGAATGATTCCTCACTTACCAGAACTTATTCCATATCTGATAACATGTCTCGCAGAGAAGAAGGCTTTAGTTCGTTCCATAACGTGTTGGACTTTGAGCCGATACTCGCATTGGGTGGTCCAACAACAACACGAACGCTTTCTCAAGCCTTTGATGACTGAAGTATTGTTTCTATTTCTGCTTTGACTGAAAGTCATCTAAAATTCAATATAATTATAATTAATAGCTTTTAAAAAGAGTATTGGATGCGAACAAACGCGTACAGGAGGCGGCCTGTAGTGCTTTCGCTACTCTTGAAGAGGAGGCCTGTACTGAACTCGTCCCTTATTTAGAGTTTATTCTTCAAACCCTAGTCTTTGCATTTAGTAAATATCAGGTAATTGAGAAGATTTAGTATTTGAACACAAATTGTTCTAATGTTGTGGTACTCCATGTGTTTAGCATAAAAATCTGTTAATACTTTATGACGCGATCGGAACTTTGGCCGATTCCGTTGGCCATCACCTCAACAAACAAGAATATATTAATTTATTAATGCCTCCACTGATCCAGAAGTGGAATTTGCTCAAAGATGACGACAAAGACTTATTTCCACTTTTAGAAGTGAGTGCTCAGCAAACCATTTGCAATATCGGTAATCGTTTCCTCCATAGTGTTTGTCGAGTGTGGCCACAGCTTTACAGTCGGGATTCCTTCCATATTGTGAACCTGTGTTTCGGCGCTGTTTATCTCTCGTCGAACAAACTCTTAATTTAAATTTGGTATTAATTTTGTTTAAACTAAAGCTGACGTAAATTAAGGACTTATTTGAATGAATTGTAGGCAAACGCCAAACATCCGGAACAGTTCGATCCCCCCAACAAAGACTTTATGATAGTTGCTTTGGATTTGTTGAGTGGGTTAGCGGAGGGACTTAACGGACACATGGAATCATTAGTTATGTCGAGCAATATAATGCAGCTCCTTTACCAATGCATGCAGGTTTGCATTCGGCGCCTACTTGTGTCCAATTAATGCCATTAAATCTCTTCAAAATAGGATCCAATGCCTGAAGTCCGTCAAAGCTCTTTTGCTCTTTTGGGTGATCTTACAAAAGCCTGTTTCCAACACGTGAACCCATGTATAGGTAAGCAATGGTTGTTTTTAACCAATCACTACTTATCTAAAATATGATGAAAACAGTCTTCAATATTGAATAAATTATGATATGTTAGTATTCGTACTGTCTGAGTGTTACACCCGTAGGCCTTATATGACTATTAGATAATACCAAATGTTAGTAATTGTATGATTAACACAAATATTGCATTTCAGCCGAATTTTTGCCAATTCTCGGACAAAACTTAAAACCCGAGTATATATCGGTGTGTAATAACGCCACGTGGGCTATAGGAGAGATTGCCGTCAAATTGAACTCTGAAATGAAACCCTATATTCCAATGGTTTTATCTCAATTGATCACAATTATCAATCAACCCGGGACTCCAAAAACACTACTCGAGAACACAGGTCAGTACTAAAACATTGTTTAAATGACGAACACATCGAATAGAATTGATTTTTGATTTATTTGATTAATTATTTTATTGATTTATTAATTATTGTGTTTTTGTTATTTCTTTTTTCACATTCATTTTCCGTGGCTTTCATTTCAATGTCTTTTTCCAATAAATTAAAATTTATAAAAAAAATTGTCGCCAATTATTGGTTTGCTATACATGTGTTCAAATAATAATGAATAGCTATAACAATTGGTCGTCTGGGTCTCGTATGTCCCGAAGAGGTGGCCCCTATGTTACAGCAATTCATACGTCCCTGGTCTGTATTGCGTTCAATTCATTTATGTTCTAATTTTTCTTAATTTCATTAATGTTTTCACAATATTTTAAGTTAAGATTTTTTTCTATTTTTTCAATTCATTGCTTTTAATTTATCGATACCTCAACTCTATATACAGTTCGCAGAAATGTCTTAAAACTATTACTTTTATAATAAATATTTTAAATAAATATTAGAATTATTGACTTTGTCTCAGGTGTTCGTCTTTGCGTAATATTCGTGATAATGAGGAGAAAGATTCGGCCTTCAGAGGCATTTGTGGTATGATTGGTGTCAATCCTGGAGGAGTGGTACATGAGTTCATATTTTTTTGTGATGCGGTCGCGTCTTGGAATAGCCCTAAACAGGATCTAAAGCAGATGTTTCATGAGGTGAGTGTTGAGTGTTTGCGACTATAATATGATATTATTTGAATGTGTGCTGAAAATGGTGTCAATTATTCAGATTTTGCACGGATTCAAGAATCAGGTGGGAGAAGAACATTGGCGCCGATTCTCAGACCAGTTCCCACTTGTGTTAAAAGAAAGACTAGCAGTTAATTATGGCGTATAAACAAATAGTTTCAATACATCCGCTTTTGTTGTCCCCCAAAACGGTGGCCAAACATTTGTTTTGTTATTTAAATGGTTTCCAAACAGTTTGAATGAATGGCAGCAATGAATCAATCACTGAATTAACACTCATTTATAAGATAGGGATATATTATATGAAATAGTATTCGATTTATTTAATTTTCAAACATAACTTATAATGTATTGACCATTAATTATAGGCTTCTATACTGTAAATGACTCCTAGTCTTAGTTACATAACATTTGAAGAGATGTCCGAACAATAGGTCGTAAAATCCGATGGTTTTATAGTTTGATTATTTGCATGTTTTAAGTATTGCATGAATTATGAATTGCATTCACTTGTAATCAATTAAACTCTAAGTGAAATCTAAGTAAACGTATCACTCGTTGTATATTATTTATGATCACTTCGTAGTTCCAACGCATTCAATACCATTGATTCTATGATTCTTTGAGCGATGTTTGAAGTGACCATAAGTTTGTTCAGCAGTTGATGTTTACTTAAACCTAAGTCTATGTTTGCCCCTATTTATGGCATATGATTAACAATTGTTGAACATTGGAAACACTGTTTATAAGTGCCTTCACTACCACTACCACCACTACCGCATTGATCTCGAAATTGTTCTGATAATTATTTTGTATGATTTTATTCTTTTTTAATGACACAAAAACTGCTTTTTTGCATAATTTTTGTTTATTTCAGACAAATATTCGCTCAAAATATTCTTAATTAAAAAGCAATTGATTTCACTTATCGACCGAAATCTGAATAATTTTTTGCTCATTTTATTTTGTTTAAACAGTATTTTAATAACTACTTGACTCAGGATTTTGTCTCAAAGCATGAGTACATGAATACAGTAAACGTTGAATTCCTTCTTAACTGCGATTTTTGTGATTCGAAGTAACGTTAGGTCTAAAACGTTACACACAGTCGAACTTATTGTGCCATTAATGTGATCTATTTCTGTGAGTCTATTAGTTGTAATATCCTTAAGTGGGGCCACACATGTATATACTGTATTGTATGACTATTTAATTAATAAATTATAATTAATACAAACTTTTTTAATTCAATTTTTTTCTCAAACAATTTGAAGACATTTTAATTTTACTCAAATTTTAAGCAAAAATATATTTAAGTGAAAGTAGAAAATCATTAGCAAATGGGTGCCAAAACTTTCTCTACATTTACTGCCATTTGTTTTTATTTCTTTTTTGAAGTAATTTTATGTAAAATCGATGACTTGACATATCCTGTGAATGCCTCCAATTTTTACCAAAAATATTAACAAAAAGCAAAAAATGATTATTTTATAATTTTGTTGAGAATATCGTCAAATAATAACCGATTCGTAAAATATTGAGAATATTATTGTATTATAATTAAAGAAAATCAAAGGCAATCGAATGTCTATTATTTAGTGATAGGTTTAAAAAAAGCAAATTTCAACATAAGAGACAACAAATGTCTGAAATCTTATTTATATTTAACTATTAATCGTCGAAACCTTGCGATAAGAGGAAGTTTGCCGCCATGTTCTCATTCTTATCACATGCAAAGTACGCCTGCACTACAAGATATTCAGGGAATCCCAAAGCTTTGAGCTGTCAATCAAAACAGAAATCAAATTAAATAGTGATTAACACCAATGACAACAAATACCCGTTCTATGGCTTCTTTGTCTTGTTGTGTCACTTGTGCCGAACCGATAAGACTCTCTAAATTGGTGGGTCCTCCGGCACTAGCGGTCACCCCCTGTCCCTGTGCTGTTGCAGCCGCGCCTGTCTGTCCTGTGGTAGCGGTGTTGGGTTCGTTCAACATTCTAACGAAGGCCTCTTGATTTTGGGTAATCAGTTGTAAGAGTTGGGGATTGTTTTGTCCGATCTGTTGCATCACAGCATTGAGCAGTTGGGGGTTTTGTTGGATCACTTGACGCATCTGTTGGAACTGTGGCTGATTTCGAAGAAATTCCAGAGGATTTGCTCCCTCTTCGCCACCACTACCCGCTGTTTCCGTTCCGGTGGGTAAACCAATGGCTCCACTTCTGTCAATGTTGGGGTCATTTAAGTCTTGTGACTGCGGTTCAGTAATATCTGATGGAAAACCTGTCAATAAGTACTCGACAGCTCTGTCGGGGTTATTGAATGACGCCTTGAGAGCCTTCTCTACCTGTTCCCTCTCGTATCCCATTTCCATAATCTGTTTCACCATTTTTTGATAGTCTTCTCCTAAAACAATATTAGACTCAGCGGCCAAAACACCCGAAGACCCGCTCGAAGAGCCCGAAATGGCGGCTGTTGTGGAAGCAGTTGTTTCACTTTGAGATCCGGTTACCACTTCTTTCGGCTTCTCTGTCGACGCCTTTGCCTCTGAGGTCGCGACAGGGGTTGTAGTCGTAGAACTAGTGGCTGACGGAGTACTAGAGGTTGGAGTAGTGGTTGAAGTGTTAGGAGTAGTGGTATCGGTAGGAGTCGACGACTGTTTAGGTTTTGCGATCATAACCACAACGAACTTCTTTTCGTCCATTTCGTAGTCTTTCACCAAATTCTCGTCGTTTAATATTTTGCCTAAAATTTCAAATAAAGTAAACAAAACCTAAAACCACACAAAGAGAACAAGTGTTGACTACCGGCGTAAATGAGTTTTTGCCATTCGCTGCAGTAATCGCTTCCCTTTTCGGACTCAATCTTTTGCTTCAATTGTTTGATCTGAAAGAATCAATTAATGAGTAATGATATCAATGATGTCCTACCCTTACGGTAGCGTTGGGTTCGATTTCGATTTTGAACGTTTGCTGTTGTAATGTCTTTAATGTGATTAACATTTTTATATCTATTCAACAATTTTTCCAAAACTAATACCAAAAACCACTAATTGTCGATCAGTTCAACAAAACTATATTTTATATAATTATCAAAATTAATGTCAATTAAAGTAAACAATTAAATCAATTATAATATAATCAAAGAGAAGATGTTTTCCATAGAATGAGTAATACATTTATCATAGGATAGAAGACATGTCTCATTATTTAAGATATTTATCATTCATATAATACGTTACCAAAAGTTTTGAAAATAAAAACCCATTTGTTTTTTGCAAATATTATTTATTCCCATTATTTTATTTCGTTATTTGTGTTCTGTTTTTAATCAAAATATTTTGAAATTTTAAGATAACATTTAATTTATGTCATATTTATGTAAATTTAATTATAATTTTGTAAAAACATTGAATTAATATATTATAATATAATATAATTAGTAAGAAATGATTAATTCAAATAATTTGGTTAATCTTAGAGTCAATCAAAGGGAGAGTCAAATAAAATGTGTATTTTTCTGCGAATTTCACCACACATTCGGACCGAAACTCATTTATCAGGTCTTAAATCAAAAATATTTTCAAAATTCAAATAATTTCCATAAAATAATATTAAACCCGAACTCCAGATTCCCGAAGACTATGTCTCGAAAGAGAGTTTTGATTCACTTAACGTATATTTAATACCGAAAACTGAATTACAGGGAAAACTCATTACTGTGTAATACATTCACTAATTTAAACACATTTAACACTATTTCTCATTTGATTATTAAATCATTAATACATTTGTTGTTAGCAATGCTTTGGGACTTAAAATAATCGGTTTTCCTATCGGTATAAATGACGCGAAATATCCGCGAAATCGTCTTATTTTCAATTTGTGTTTCGTTTGTTCCGCGTCTTTGAGGACAACACAATACGAACCAATTGTACGAAAATTAGCGAATTATTTGATTCATTTGGAACTCGAGTTCGGTTTCCTATCAGACGAACTAAAGAAGTCTAAATTACCGGTGATTTTGAGTCAAATTAAAGATCAGCTCAACTCTAACAGAGTTTGTTCGATATCTGTTTGTAAGACATTCAGACATTTGACATCATTTGCAAAACTAATTATTTGTAATGAATTCGAATTTGTTTTCCTTTGCCTCTAATGACAGCCCCTTCGACTACAATCCATTTAAAGGTAGCGCGAGTACAGCCCGATCCACAGCACGTGCAGGACTATCACGTACCTGTTATGCTCGTCTCAATAAATCCAACGCAATGGGATTTAACTACTCAACAGGTACTGAAAAACGCGTGTTTTGTTGTTTAATTCGTATATAATCTCAGAGTTTATTCACATTTAATTTGTGTTAAACTTATGTATTATATAATAAACAATTATTAAGAGTTTTGAGACAATTGAGAGAAATAAGTATTTCAAATGATTTTGATTAATGAAAATAAAGACATTTTCTAATAAAGGGTAGGATTTTTCTCGATATGAAACCAATAGTACTTTCATTCTCTTCTTTTTAAGCTTCTTATGGTTTTATCATTTCTAACAATATTTAAAATGAGTTAAAATTAATATTTTTTTTCAAATTATTCAGATCTTAAACTATAATATCATTTATGACTTATTTGTTTCAAATATTTCAAAATCTTATTTATTTGTATATTTCGTATAACTAATTGTGTTCTGTCTTTAATTGCCTTTCAGTTGGACTATATAAGTGTGAAGGTATACATTGGTGACCACTTAAGCACTTTGTCTTTGTTTATTGTTTGCTCTTAGTTTGCTATAGACTAGGGATGACCAAAGAATAGGGATTCAAATTCTTTACATATTTTCTCAACAGTTTTTAAAAATATTCTCTGATTTAAGATTTGAATTAAAAATATAAAACAAATCTTTTATATAAAAAAGTTTTTACAAAATGAATAATTGAGTTATGCCTACCATTTGATCAGGAATGACGAAACTTTGGTCACCTCTTGTTATTAGATTATATTTTAAGTTTAGATCACTTAAGACTCACAGCATTTAATTTACTAATTCTTTTGAGAACTTCTAAATTAAAATTTTAGAGAAATCTTTAAATTAAGATTTGATACTAAAACAGATACTCCCATACATTGATGGCTTTCGGCACATATCCAAAATAGCAATGGAAGCTGATGTTGAAGTTAGTTTAGTGAAGGCTTGTGTCCAAAATATGATATATTACGGCATTATATCATTGATTCCAATATTTCAATATTCGAACGTATACTTAACGACACCCCTTTTGGTCCATTTGGCTGAAAATATCTCCCTTCAGGACGAGTGCATTAGGTGGACGAGTTGACCACTACTTTAATTCACTTTTTCTAATTTTATTTTTAATTTACTTAATGTTTATTAGATATGTATCGAAGCAGGAGTGCCAACAATTGCCTACTTTTCGATCTATATTCCAACTCTATTGTAATATGTGTCCGGGTATGACAGTTAAAGACCTGTGTGTAAAGTTCAATCCATCACAACAGGGAATCGATGAGAAAAAATTGATTAAATTTGGATTAATGAAAGGTCTTATCAGAAGGTTTCAAAAATATCCTATATTTTTGGCCCCAAAGCCTCACTCAGTCGAAAACCAAAGAGGACTCTATCGGTTCTTTGACGGTAACCATAGTTATGATGAAATTTGTTGTAAATTACTTAAAAGTTATCAGGATTTGGAAGAGAGGGTTGAAAAACATCCCGCGATTGTTGTTTGTTGGAAATAAACGCTTTGTTTTTAAGTTTGAACTGATTGTAGAAAATAATTGATAAATAGATTTGCAATAAAAATAATTTTAAAACTAATCATTAATATATGGAATAAATTATGAATAATATATGGATTTTATCACTTATTTCGAAAGTCTTTTGGCGACAAAACCATTTAAAAAGTTTTTATAATTGTTTGAAAACATACAATCAATTGGAAAACTAAGTTACTCTGAATTTTAGTACTGCCACCCAATATAGTGAACAAATTTTGATAATAGAATTTTTGTGAATGAATTGAACACAATCTCAATACAAATGAATATAAAAATTCAATATCTTCTAACTATGATATATGAAGGCATGCGTTAATAATTTTAGAATCATTACAAAGAGTTACAATTCATTCACTTTTTTGCTGCACAGCACATCACGCCGGCACAGTATTTGTGATTTTGTTCGCATATGTCGCTTAAATCGCTTA
>JAQGCF010000241.1:0-11799 GCA_034699405.1 Hermanniella punctulata | reverse complement strand
AATTTGATTTGTGTTTTGAAATTTTTATTATTTAATTACTTAATGTAAAAATATTGAGTGAATGACATTCACTGAATGTTCCCTAAATTGAATCAAAAACTTCAGACAATATTTAATGAATTCTTATTTGAAATTAAATCAATTAATTAACAAATTATTGTTAAATTCTGTCGAAAAAAATGTCTCAAAAATACAAATTAGAAGACATTTAAGTAATAAAAAGAGTGATATTTCGAGAAAAATATCTGAAATCGAATCCAAATTGAAATCAAACCCAAACTCTCCGTTCGGACGACTCGATAGAACTCCAAAACCACAACCAATTGATTCAAAGCATACAAATGAAGTGAACAGTGATCTGAAAGAAGACCCGTTCGCACCCTTTCATAACAATTGTAATCCATTGACCGGCGAAAGAGGTGGACCCACAGGACCCGAACCCACCCGTTATGGCGATTGGGAACGAAAGGGTCGCGTCTCTGACTTCTGATGATTATTGCAATTAGTGGTCAACAAAACTAAAGCTAAACTCAAATTAATGGTTAAAAGTGTTTTAAAACAAATATTTTAATTGCAATGAATTAATTGTTTTTATCTAATATTTAATAAACAATTTGTTAGAAATTATAAACAAATAATTAAATATTTATATTATATATTAGAAAAGAGATAATTGTTTTGCTCACAAAAATGAGATTTATTTTTAAAAAATCGGTACAATATTTGTTAAACTAATTATTGTATGTATTTGACAATTGGAATGCATAGTGAGATAAGTAATATTTTTATATGTCTTACATAAGCTTTCTTTTCATTATAGTTTAAATACAGTAAACATTTTGTTCTATTTGTCATTTTTGAAGTTCAGTTCATTTAATGTCTATTTTTCGATCGCTTTTAATATTAATTTTAAAATTTTGTTTTAATGAGAATTTAAGAGTAATTTATTTTACATTAGAATCTAATCAAACATTTTTGCTTTTTTGTTAAATTTGAGTGAATTTCAAAAAAATGGGATTTATTTTAAACTAATAGTTAATATTTTGTTAGTTTACTATAACTGTATTAACAATAAAATTATTTGTGAGCGTTTGTAATGCATAAGTTTGCACCAAATTATGAATAATTAAACATTATTTCAAATCTTAATTTATAAAAAGGCACAGTTTGACCGTAGTTTGGACTCAACCAACAGTTTATGTTTAATTTTAAGTCCACTCCATAGAAGTTTGTAATAGAGTTTCTTATTATTAACCATTCATTCAAAAAACATAGGAATCAGTCGTTTTCAACAACTTTTCATAAAAGCAAACATTAATTGAGTTGCAGAGCAGAGCACCGGCTAATTGTACAGTACTTAAGTATAATTAATGTATATATATCTATATATCTGGAGATTCAATAGTTGTTAAAATAAAGGGTAATCCATAACCGATAACCGACTAATTCTGTGTTCAATTTAGTCTTAAATATGTGAAAGAATTTGTAGTAAAAAACAAACCTATTGTACAGTTCTGTACTATTTGTATAATACATTAGTGATTATGTAATGTGTAATGAATTATCTATAATATAATGTCAGATAGAGTTCCAAAAGAGAGAAACAATATTAATATAAAAATAAATGATTTGCGGCATAAATGTAATGTAAGCTACGATTCAATTATTCAATTTGTTGTTAAATATTCGATTACTTATAATAAAACTTAATTTAATTCATATAACATATGTTCGCAATAATTAAGAAAATTATTGTTTTGTCCAAAAATGAATCTTTCGATGCAATCGATGCAAAAGTTTTTTTTAATTCTTTGAATATGAAGTGATCGCTATTTCTATCTGTTTAGTTCGGGTAGTAATGCAATGCGTGCTTAAATGCACGTACGAACAGATGAATAAGTTGTGCACCTTTTGGTTGTTAGTAATGATTATAATTACAATTACTTGAAAAGTGCCAAAAAGTGCAATCATTTGCACCGTTTAGTCGACTAATAGTTTTGTTGTCTTTTATAATAAAAATTAATTAATTAATTAGAATATAGAATATCACACATCAGTAAAACGACTACTTGTAATACTTGGCGATCGGGAATGAATCACAACTTTGTGCCCATTTTTGGTGACGTGTCCGTCACTTTCTATTATAATAGTTGTAGTTTGCAGTTGACTCGAGTCACCATTGAGTTCACCTGATTTGCCACTTTTGCGCTTCACGTAATCCCTCCAACACTGCTGTATGATAGTCGCACAGTAGACTTCTCTTTGTCGCCATAGAGTGCTACTAATATGTTCGAACTCTCCCAACTTCGTTGGCGCCACTTCTGCTAATTCTGCCGTTTCTTCGATTACGTGTCCTTTTCTGGCAAAGAAGTCTTTAGTGAGAGCGTCGAGAATATCAACACAATAACACATATCTCCGACACAAATGGGAATATCCATTGAAATTAGTTTATATTTATTAGGCTTTGGTATCTGTAGGGGCTCTTCGAGTGCGTTCACAAAGTCAGGCAATGCGTGAAATGGAATGAATTGAGTGCCCTTCGGGTCATACTTCTGCCAAATCTCATAATACATGTCATAGTCATCATCGGTGAGTCCTTCGTGTACGTCTTCGGTGGCCTGACTGTAGTTCTCTAATATGACTGCGATATACATATTAATGATTATAAGAAAACTTATTATTAGATATGAGACCAGAAATGCGATAGCGATTCCCTTATTGCCACAATTGCCTTCGAAGTCACCCCTGGATTTCTCACACTCGGACTCATCCATGATAGCAGCCAACACTTCACTCCAACCCGCGGACGTTGACATTTGAAATAATAAGATCAATGACTTGAAGAAAGTGCCGAAATTGAAGGTTTCGTCGATTCCATACCGGGGTTTGACATTCATGAAGAAAGACATCCCGAAAATGGCGTATATGAACATTACCAGAAACAACAACAAACAAATGTTGAACAGCGCCGGTAAAGACATCGCTAAAGCAAACAACAAAGTTCTTATACCGCGCGCACCTTTGACTAAACGTAGGACTCGACCGACTTTCACGACACGAACAACACGTAAAAGTGTTGGCGAAACAAAATATTTTTGGATCAAATCCTTTAGAAGAACACCTGATATAAAGTATGTTTGAGTTAAATATTTTGAATTGAATTGAATTGTATTGAAAGCGAACCTAAAATCGATAGAATGACGACAACGAAGTCGAACACATTCCACGGCTCTTTGAAGTAATACCAGCGCAGAGCAAAGATTTTGAGCATACATTCAGCAGTGAAGACAGCGATAAAGAATAAGTTCAATCTCTCCAATATGAGGTTATATGTGGAGGACTCCCTGTACTGATCCAACGCCATAATTATCATATTGAGGGCAATGAACAGCATTATAATCATATCGAACTTCTTATTGGTGGCGACGTCGAAGATTATTGCTTGAAGTTTGAACTACACATCAATCAAAAGTATAACTAATTATTTATCCTAAAACACACAGCGCAGGAATCTATACCCGGGGTCGTGGAATAGCCTTTGCGGGTTTCTTTGAGCCCATTTTCTTCATGGCATTGTAGTACTTTTTCTGGTCCTCAGTCATGAACATCTCTAGACTTCCCCCCGCTTTCTTCTTTTGCTCATTAAAATTATCGATAATAACTCCAATAAACAGATTTAGCGTAAAAAAAGAGCCGAAAATAATGAAAAAAACAAAATACAAATACATATACAAATTGACTTCTTTTTCGGGCTGTGCGAACTCATTCTGTTGCGAATCTATTGCATTATCCATAATAATAGTCCAGCCCTTAAAAGTTGCCTAAAATAGTATAAACAAGAATTTGAATCCAATTTTAATGGTTTGAAGGAATTAAAATCATTTAAAAGTGTTTACCACTTGAAATAGTGCGAGATATGCGTGCAATACATTGTCGAAATTGATTTCTGGATTATACCATTGGGTGCCGTTTGTGTTAAGACACGTCAATTTATTCGGTATATAAGATGAGTTATATTTAATTTTTGTGGTTTTGTCAATACATTGCCAAAACTTGCCGAGAAATAACTGAACGCCCATTATTGAGAAGATTAACCAAAATATTAGACATACGAGCAATACGTTGAATATAGCCGGAATCGCTTGTATCAGTGCGTTTACCACAACCTTTTATCACAAAGTTTTTATTAACACTAAATTTTAATAAATCTTTGTTTTCTATTAGAAAACAGTTCACATTATGTTTTAATTTTATAATTTTCTGTTATCTTTTGTCAGATATTTGGCTCTAATGTCAAAAATTAATAAATTGTAAACAAAATGCAAATAATTTTTTATTTGGCATTTTTAAAAATATTATTTAATTTGGTTTTATTAATAGGTATTAATTTTATATTAATTCAAATTCAATCAATTGTTTACAGAAATACTATTTATTAAAACATTTAAAGCATAAACTAATGTGAAAAGCAATTGGATATTAAATATGAAATTAAAGCACAAAAACACAATCGGCAATCAGTAATACGTGCACTAATTATACTTACGATGAAAGACCAGTTTTGACCCACATTTAAAACTTTTAAAAACTTACCAAAACTTTTATTAAGATAAAAGTTAATGAGTAAAAGCCAATGAATTATATAAAAATTGGTTTCATTTTAAAAAACAGAAATTCGTTGAAATGCAAATAAAGTGTCAGTCATTCCAGTATTGAATTCAGGCAATAAACTACTATCAGAAGATTTAAGTCTTACCCGCATTCCTTGAAATCTTGAAAGAGCTCTCAGAGGCCTTAAAGCTCGAAGAGTTCGCATAGTTTTAAAGGCTTGTATTTTACCGGCACCGAACCAGGTAGCCACTAAATTGATTACAGATACCTATGTTTTTTGTCGGAAACAAATTTTTAAACAAATTAAGACTCGGAATACAAACCTTACGATAAAAAGTTTTGTATCATTTTGTTTATAATGAATTAGAAATTAGTGAAAGTATGCAGAGTTGAAAACACTTACCGTTGAAATAGAGTTTTTTGACTCACATTTTCTACTGACTCAAGAAAAACACATTTTTGACCAATTCATTGCACACAATAAGCTATTGCATACACACAACACACCGATAACTTAATTGCATAACAAACGCTATTTTGAATCTATTGACAACAATTAAGCGAAATAACAAAACAATAAATATTGAAAATAAGTTTATCTCAAATCGAAAGTCGGGAGTAATAAATCAACTATTGCTAAGACAAAGTAACTACAGGTAAGACTAACTCAACTCAAATGTATGATTGAATTGTTTGATCTTTTATTTAGAAGTTTAGAATGAGTTTAGAAGTTTTGTGGTATTATTGGAGGTATCACTTACTCGCATGCCTTCCAATCGAGACATAGCCCTCAACGGTCGAAGCGCTCGCAATGTTCTCATGGTTTTGAAAGCAGGTATCTTTCCTAGACCTGCTAAGCCAACACACCAGTTAAATAAGGAGACCTATTTTGCAGCCAATTTTCATTGGTGTTAATACAATACAACATTCGAACCAAATTCAAAGTCTTGTGCTTTTCAGCAGAAGATATTAATAACTAGTTTTCTAATGTTTATCTCAACACTCATTTCAAGAACTAAATCATTGTTTAATCTAAAATCACATTCGCTCACAATATATACTGTAATGTATAGTACAGGTGTTAAAGAGTATTGACTAACTAATGACTAACATCGTTACCATTAAATGGAGTGCATTTGTTGTAAAGTTTAAAAATTTCTTACCATAACAATGACAAAGTCAAGCCAACACCAGGCGTTGGTGAAGTACTTTTTGAAGCCAAAAGCTAACCATTTGATAAGCATTTCAAAGAGGAATATAATGGTAAAGAACTTATCCATATATCCCAAATACAACATAAACGTCTCGTCTTTCTTGAGGTTCACGTCTTCTAACGCCTAAAATATTGTTTGCAATGCATGAGAATATTCAAAATATCAATTGTTTGACTACTGTACTGACCAAAGCCATACTACTGATGAGAATTAATGTAATGACAAGTGTTTCAAAATATTTATGTTCTACTAATTGATAACATCTGAATCTAATATCTTTCCATTTGATCCAAAATGGCGTTTCTTCGAGACAAGACGGACAGTATTTATAGAAGCTATCGGGGAAGCACTCGGAGGGATATTCACTGATGATCACATCAGCAGTTGCTGTCTCTAACTTGTCTGCGTCCACATTCTCGGCCATACCATTCAGTTCTCCGTTTTTATTGAGCTCTTCCTGTGAACCCATGAGATCATTATCTTTCTTGTCGTCATCGATGGATGACCTGCTGGACGGCTTCTTTAGGCTATTGAGGCTATTGTTACTTAAGTTATCGTCATCTTTGTTGCCGAGTTTGTTGTCCGCATTGATCATAAGTTTTTCCATTTGTGCGTCTTTTATAGCGTTTCCTAACTTTACTGAATTCATAACATTTCGCGCACTGTTTTGGAATTTCAGTTTTCCCCCTTGTATTGCAAATTCCAGACCGTCGCCCACTACCACCTCTAAGTCTGTGTGTTCTTTAGGGCTAAGTTTTTTGTCGCGCATAGTCACCTGACCGTCCATCAGAACGATCTCTCCGCCAGTCATTTCGTCCATTTCCTCTCTTATATCTGCGGTTTGGTCTCCGATTTGATTACGAGTTTTTGATCGAATGACCTGTAATTCAATATTATTTTAATTATAATTTAATAATTAATACAAAACCATTGCCTTCAGTGCGTGAAGTGTTCTGTTTTTTATCCATTTAGTCCCTCTGGAGAACCTGTCAAAGGCCTCCTGAAGTTTCTTAGTGTCAGCACTATCTGATGTCGGGGCTGAGAGGTTGGAAGCGCCGAACGATGAGAGTAACAGAGCTAAGAACAGATTTAAAACAACTAAATTCCCAATAACTACTGTGGCCAAAAAGAATGGAACACAAGCAGGTCCCGAGACTCGCATACAATCCCACATGGATTCAATCCATTCGCCACACAAAACACGAAAAACAATCATAAATGAGTGCATAAAGTCAACAAAGTTCCAACGCGGGACTTCTTCACCATTAAAACTGAAACACAGTGTTAAACAATATTAAGAATAGATTAAAACAAATATTTAACCGTTTATTACATACTTTTCTTTTGTATAATTTTTGCCAAACAATTGCATACCCATAACAGCAAATATAAATATAATAATAGCCAAAACAAACGTCAAGTTTCCGAGATCTCCAACAGTTTTGCCCATAATTGAGATCAACAAATTGAGTGTCGGCCACGACTTCGCTAACTTAAATACTCTGAGCTGTGAGACAAGAATTTTAGCCAAATTTTAAAATATATAACTTTTAGCTCTACTGACTAATCTGAAAGATCGAAGCACTGATAGTCCCGAAACAGAGGCCAAACCCAACTCTAACAACGACAAGACAACAATAACGAAGTCAAATATATTCCATCCCTCCCGGAAGTAAAATTTTGGACTTAAAGCAATCAATTTCATGGCTGCCTCTATTGCGAACGTGGCAGTAAAGAACTGGAACAGTTAAACGTTAATTGTAAACTAACTTCAATATATTCCTATTATTTAATCTCCTTAAGTCTATATCAAGACTCACCCATAGATAAAACCAGTGCCACAAAAGTTTGGACAATAAACTCAAAAGAAAACAAAAACACAAAACAAATAATAAATTAAATAAATGGATAAATAAATAAATAGACTTTAAATGGACTTATTTTAAATCAATAAAAACATTTATATAAATTAATTGCACTTAAAATAAAGAAACGTTTAAATGATAGAAATAATGTAATAATTTTGAAACACTGTTAAAAACTCGTGTGATATACAGTATAAATGTGAAACATGTGAAACAATTTAACAAAAAAAAGTATAATAAGATATAAATTTAGATGTGTTTAAAATAGTTGAGTAGTGGTAAATAGTATATAATTTATCGATAGGAGTATAGAAGTATAGGAGTATACTCACATAGTTTCCCTGTTGTAACGCATTTTCGAAATCCTTGTCCATATTGTGGTGATCCATAGCCATGAAAAGAGTGTTCACTACAATACATAACGTTATGAAGAGTTCCATAAATGGATCGAAAACGATTAGTGCCACCAATTCTTGAACTCTGACCCAACACCAACAACAGTCCCAAACGCATAGAATATCTATACACTTAAGGCAACCCGCGAGAAAACGCTCTTTAAATAAGGGTCTCTCACCCTCTTCTTTATCTGAAGGAAAATAATAGATGGAAACTGTAAAATGTTAAGTATGTCCGCTCTATGTGGCCGTCGAATGTTTAAAATATAAATTTACTTTAATATTAATGTCGAGAATTTCTCTGCTTTAACACATGGAATATTTTGCGCTAAAAATTAAGAGCAAATTCTTGTTTAGCAATTATCTATCCATTCAATATAAACTTAGAATTATGCTCCCTCTCAATGATATTTGTAGTACAGTAGATGAGTCAATATAAACCAAATACTGTACATAATTAAATAATAAAATTTTTTGTATCAATATTAGAAATACCTGTATTAGATTCTGAATTAGTTATCATTGAAAACCTTTCGCAAGTTTTTTCACAAAAACTACATAAAGTTTATATTAACTATATTTTCCATTAATAAGTTGTATATTTTTAGTTATTATCTAAAGTAACAGTAATTTATTACAGTTAAGAAAACAGAAAAATTCTCGAAACTAATAAAAGTTTTATCATAAGTGAATTCATTAACTAAATTATTGAATACTATTCTATTAATATTATTATTAATAACATTGAAAATGTTTTTAGCAAAAATTCAACAATTCATGTAATGCGTGAAAGTATGCTTTAGGGAATATCTTTGTTAAGAATTGTCAATGAATTGAAAATAATTGAATGAAGTGAATCAAACATATTATACACTAAATTTTTATAAAAATTAGAGAATAAATTATAAAGCTTTGTTGCTGACTTCAATTAATTAAAATCTATAGTATATAATATATACTATATATATTAATAAAGTTATTTTCAATTTTGATACAAACTCACAATGCAAACATCTTCAGGTTTTATAAAATTTATCAATTAATTAGACTTTAAATATGCAACAAATTTTGCTTCTATTAAGCATTTGTTAGATCTAAGTAAACAATTTTATTTTAAAAATTAATAAATGGAATTTTAAAACAATTTCAGCAATGTATAAATTTGACACAATTATGTCTATTATGAAGAACCTTAATTAAATAACACATCCAAAAATATCGCAAATAAATAATTTTCTTATTAAGTTAATACTAAATTCTTTATTATTATTATTAAAAATATAAAGTTCTTAATTAATTATTATTACACGTTTTGAATATTGTTCTGTATCTAAGAAGTATAATACAGTACATGCAAAAATTTCAAACAATCTGTTCAAATTAAAATTTTTGTGGTTTTTTAGAAATAATTATTTCATAAATGATAAATTAAAAATAAAAATACTTTTGTAACTTTTGAAGGGAATTACTTGAAGATGTTTGCTGTAAGTGAAGTACTTATAAATTTAGTTTTGCTTGTTTTGGCCATAAATATGTAAATAGATGTAAACCCTTAATGTCTTTTTAGTTTATAGGGTAAGTGAAAGTAATGGAATTTTAATAAATTAGAAATATCCGGAATTCATTGATCTAAATCTTGAAATAATTGATAGCACTTAAGAGAAATCTCTAATATTACAAAAGCAAGAGTTAATATATTGAATCTAAAGTATGACATTATAAATAATAAGTTGATTTTAAATATTATCATAAGTTAACAATATTTGTATCTCAGCTATAAATTAAAAACTTATTTTATTAATTTGTTTAAATAAAATATTTTAAATAAAATCTCAATATTATTTAATATTTAAATAATTGAAGAGTTGTTTTGGCAAAAAACAAAAGATTTAAAATTAAATGCATCAAAAAGAAGAATTTTAAAGAGCGGATAGTTTTGTTTGAATACTCTGATAAAATTTTTAACTACGGTATCTATTTTATGGGAACATTGTACTGTACAGTTGATTTCGATGAAACTGATAGATTATTTGATATTTTAAAGTTTAATTAATTAATCAAATCTTATAAAATTTAGTTGTGAATGAAAATTGGCTAAAATTTTTAAGTAAACAATAAATTTTAATGTTTATAAAACTTATAAATGCAATAAATTAAAAAATATTTCCAAAGTTTAGTTTATATTTAATATTAAATTCAATAATAGATACAACTATTTTCAAAACAAACTTTCTCGGTTTTCCCGATTTATACCCAACTCACTTAACCAAAATTAATGAAACTTTTTTTGAGAACACCTATTTTCGGACAGACATTTCGGACGGACCTATTTGAGCACAGACATTAAATGCACAGGTAAAACTGCCATAATATCTTAAAATCTGAGCAGGCTATTAAATTCTCCTTTAAATATAAGCTGAAACGTGTTTCTACGTTTTGTTCAAATATGACTTGTTTGGCTCAGGAAGGTCAGCAAATATATAATATTTTAAATTTCAATTATCTTTTAAACATTAACTCCTGTGTCTAACAGAAAAATTCTGCACAATTTTTATTTATTTTTGATGTGCTTTAAGATTGCGTAAAGAAAATAATTATTTCCAACCCGTAACAAAATTTTTATGTATGATATTTAATTCAATATTAAAATTTTATTTTTGTAATTTCTTAAAATAAATTTCTAATTAATTGACAATTGACACTGATTAATGTTCGCAACGAGTGAGCTAAGTGTTCGGTTGAGAGATTCTATTTTATCTGAGGTTTTATATAGATTACAATTTGAGTTTTTTATTCAACGATTTAATACTTGTTTAAAATGTATAGATATTGAATCGAAAGAAATAATTGACAAAAAAATAAGATAAATGTTGATATAATGTAATATAAAGAACATAATAGTAATACATAAAAATCGATCTGCAAATGGGTCCAACAGAGCACAAGTATGTGTAATTGATGTGTTAAGTGGTATAAATAAAACAACGATTATGAAGAAATTATTTATTAAAAAGTGTTGTATACTATTCCTTAAAAAGAATTTGTCATTTTTATAAATTAATTTACCCCAAATTCATGCAGATAAGCCGCGACTTATATAAAACAAGCTTGATTCAAGATTATTTTAACTACACTTTTCAAGTTATAATATAGCTCGTTATTACCGGGATTCGACCAAAACAACGAATGACCAAAACAACGAATTTGATATTTTGAAATCAGACTAAACTTTTACGTAGATTCTGAATATGAAATCAAAAATATACCATGCTCATCTAATTTTCAAGTTATTCGATTTCAAACATAAAATCGAAAATATTTAAATTTGAATAAGTCAAAAAGTATAAAAGATAATTAAATTTCGATTTCATATTAGGATTCGTGGTCATGAGAAATATCTAGAAATTGTATTATTAATTTCAAAATTTCTTTATATCGAAAAATCTTCGATTTTCGAGTTCGATTATCTCAAAAACCATAAAGTATAGAATTTTTTCGATATCATATTCAGAATCTACTTAAAATTCTAGTCCGTTTTAATACATAATATCAAATTCGTTGTTTTTCGTTGTTTTTCGTTGTTTTGGTCTTTCGTTGTTTTGGTCCAAATTCTTTTTACCAAAGAGCTCTTTATATAAGAACGAGATTAAACTTTAATAAAAATTTTAATTTTCAAAATTTTCAAGATTTTCAAATTTTTAAAATAAAATCTC
>JAQGCF010000240.1:0-11807 GCA_034699405.1 Hermanniella punctulata | reverse complement strand
AATCATAACAAAAGTGTTGCCTCCATTCATTTAAATGTAATTTGAGTACTATTTAATGTTTAAGCGTTGCTATACAAGGAACTGCTTAACTCACATCCTGTGCTCTCTTAATAAAAAGAGAGTATTTAGTCGTAAACAAAATATAATTTTTATAAACAAATATTTGTCACTATTATTATTATTTCTAATGAAATGTTTTTAAGTGAAAGCTATAACAAAACCTAACTTATGATTACATATCTTTTTGCTCACATACACAGCATTCAAGAATACTTATTCATTGCGTTTTATGAATTTTGATTGTTCAAATTCAGCTATTAATGAGTTAAATTGTATTTTTTTGTTCATTATTGTCAAAGATTTTATTATTTAAATTTCCAAATGTCTATTTATCTCTCCCTCTTTCCTTATCTGTATGTCCATTGCTCTCTACCTCTCTTCTACTTCATATACCTTAATTGTGTACTAGTTTAGAAACAGAGGTATTTGCTGAAGAATGTATGAGTTTAAATGAGATCTGAATAAAATAAAAATCATAGGAAATTATTTAACAGTTATTTTACATATTTTGTATTGTGTCGCGTCTAAAAGGTGTCTTATTTCACCACCATTATCTCAATTTAGGGGGTTTTATATGAATTAATTAATTATGTCTCATAATAGAGCTATCATATCTCTATATTCCGACACCAAGGGTTATGTTTGTATAGTAGTGTTGAAGATTTAGATTTCAGTTAAAATGCTATCTAATTAAATGGCGTATATTTTAATTATATTATGCTATTATTTTTATTTGATATCTAATTTTTCAAATTCTAAAAATATTTATTGCTTGCAGTCCTGGCGATCACATATTTACAGCAATTAGTGGAGGCTCAGAAAGTATTACTTCATCCACCTGCGTGATCTCTGGAGTTGGCTACCACCATGGCATCTTTTTGGGCGAAATTAATGGAGAGCTTAGTGTTACTGATTTTGGTAGACAAAACAAAACTCATCCAGTAATTACAACATTGAAAGAATTCATGTATCAAAATACGAGTGCCCCGCTTTTCATACGTCGTTACACTAGTGGATATACCTTCCCTGTAAAGGAAATTATTGAAAACGCAGCTAAGGAGGAAGGATGCAAAGAATGGGGACGATATAAAATTCTGGAAAATAATTGCGAACATTTTGCAACATATCTCAAAACGGGGAAAAAGTGGTCACAACAAGTTTACAAAACATATTAGTGAAATATGTGGCCATAAATTCTATAAAATATATGCAATATTTTCATAATTAATGATGATAATAGTCGCAAAAACACTTGGCGTGACTAGGCTCAATAAGCTCGAGCATATTGTGACAAGCTTAGGCAAAAAAGATTTTATGCTCAAAAAACTCTTCGACGCGAGATTAGAGCCTATCATTATTCATTTTGAATAACTTTTGTAATTTAGTCATAAATTAAACAATTAAAAAGTTTTTGAAAAATATTATATAGAATATTGCATTAGATATGTAAAATGGCTTTACCTTAAACTTATTTGCTATGCTTTATGAATTCAATATTTTATAATTGCTTTAAAATATACTATATAAACAATTATATATTTAACATACTTTAAATTTTTTGTTTTAAAATCGAAAAATTTTAATTGTTTTCTAAATTTATATTTTTATATCAAAACTTTTTCACTTGTTTTTAATATTGATTTAATTTCTAAAATTGTTACACACGCTCTAACTGTAAGGCAATTAATGTTATATTTACAGCGTGTATAAACATCATTAAATTTTGCTCAATTATTTAAACAATAGTTTTGTATTAAATTTACACTTTATTCGATGTATTTATATATGAACAAAGAGTTAAAGCGTGGTAGAGAAGTGAGAGTGTGAGAGGTAATACCGTAATCCATACATAACTAAAATATATTTTTTCAAAAAGTGTAGAAAATTATAACTAAAAGCAACAAAAATCATATATTAATCATTAATTAGTAGATAAGTTAGCAGATCGAAACTTTGAAAATATTTTAACACTAAAATTTCAGGCTTAAAATTTTTCGTAAAATAAATAACAAACAAGTTTTATTCAAATTTATATTAACTATACATTTTGAAAGTCAAATAATTTTATTTTAAAAATTAAAGTACAGGTTATATAATAACAATTTTCAGAGTAAAAATAAATTTTAAGAAATAGCAAAAAAAATTCCAATTATTTGTGTTTAATTATAAAGTAGAGCAAAAGAAAAAGTTTAAAAAAATATAATTATTTAATTTTTTACATAATTATATAACATAATATATTCGGGTCTTCTTATACCGTTTTTGGTGTCGAAGGGGCCGAGGCCTAGTAAGAGGACTCATTACCGTCGCATGCTACGGGACTGTGCAGTGAGAAAAGGGGCTGGGCACAACAAATCGCCAAAGAAAGCAACGTCAGAACATGGGCTCAAACCAGCAACTTTTCAGTGACTAGTTTGCTAGCTCAAATTAATTATAAAAAAAACTAAATGTACGATTCTATTGTAATTTTAGATCCAATTGAACAATATGTATTTTTATTGTCAGTAAAATTTTAATTTATTATACTGTATACTCTGTATATTGTAAGATACTGTTTAATATTCTATATTTAGTATAATATAATTTGGGACAAAAAATTTAGGCCAGGGTTGACGAGTGGTGTGAAGAAATTTTTTTTTATATTTAAATAATATATTAATTTACAAGCTCGTTGAATGCACAGTAAATTTTATGCAAAATAAAAAATAATTTTTTTTAAAAATTCGACATCGAAAATCGATTAACTCGAAAAATAATCATAATATGCAAAAATAAATATTATAATTGAAATCCTCGTGAAATTCTAGTGCAATTTGATGTTTCATTTATTTCGTAAAATGAAAAAAAATTCTGCACACCACTCGTCAACCCTGGCCTAAATTTATTTTATTCGTTAACTCATATTAAACTTGTTCACTTTAATATACAACTTATTTTTAATTAAAGTTTAATACAGTATATTCTCTTATCTACATTAATAGATAAATAGTCTTTTCATCACTAGATCTATGTTAAAAAGAGGAAAACATTCACTATTATTATTTTTATTTCTAATGAAATGTTTGTAAGTAAAAGCTATAACAAAATGTAACTTATGATTACATAACACTTTGCACACATCTCCAGCAATCGAAAATACTTATGCTATTTTTTAACTGTATTAAAATATATTTAGATTACAATTTCAGCATTCAATAAGTTAATTTTTTTTTTCAATTATGCTATACTTAAATAAATTTTATTTATAGATCCCTTTATAAATTATGGTTTTAAAAATTATTGAAAGTTTGATTTAAATAGTGAGTAGTATTTGTAATAAAAGATTTCATTAAAAAAGCCTTGGATTTTGAGATCATAAATTAGTTAATAAATTATCTCTCGTTTAGAAAACATTTCATTCCACTGAACTCTCCTTAAATTGTCCTCTTAAAATCTCTCTGAGTTTGGTTATTACTACAGCTTAACAGCTCATTCATTTAGTTAGTTATACGTCAAGACGAAAACTAACCCACATTTATATTTGGGTTGAATTTATTGTGCAATAAATTACAGTATAGTCTATTAAATCTAAAATATGTTTTGTGAGTGAAATACTGTTATGCATAGATCACAATCAGTAAAATTAATTACGCAATAATCTCGGAATATTGAAATAATTGAATATAAAACAATGGAAAGTGGCATTGGTGGTTTGTTTGATATAATCACTGTAATCATATTGCTATATGGTGTGCTTTTCTGTGATGGAGTGATATACTCATCGAGAAGATCAAACCATTATTTAATGCAAAATATTAAACCTCCATAATATTCAAAATTTTCTTTCATGTAATTTGACATATGATATGTAAGTAAAGTTACTACAGTACTTTGAGACTTTTAAATTAAATCTATGACATAAAACGAAAGAAAGAATTTTTTTTTAAAATTTATCCAGATAATAATTTGATACCTCATCAAACTTTATTTATATTAATTAAATGTTATTAGCTTTAATTAAATTCTTAGAAAATATTTTGAGATTCAATTGTTTTCTGTGGAAATTATGTATAAAATATGATAGGGATTCAATTTGTCTCCCCCTGAGTAAGGTGTACATTTTAAATTACAGAGTATTTTATATCAAAAGGGCGTTAGGATTTGGCGGGCATTTGGATAAGAATTTAGAATACATTCACTTTTGCCCAAAAGTGGGTATTCTTGTTTTTAGAATAATCAATGTATATCAATATTATAGTACTGATTAGTCAAGATCAATTAGTCATTCTAACTTTTGTACTGGTCATTATGAAAATTTGGTTAAATTCCACTAATCAAGCTTTTTAATTATATTAAAAATGTTAAACAGTATGACCCAATATTAACGGCAATTTTGAATTTGCCCAATTCCGTACTGATATGATCTAGGTTAAATATTTATATATAGTTTGACTAAGGGATTGTTAGGGTTTGTTATTTAAAAAAAATTACTTATAATCTTAAAAATGTTTGCTTTTATACATATCTATTATTAAAATGAAAATAAACTCTAAGATATGCTTAGGTTTACAAAACTGAATTTGGCAAAAATGTTAGATTGAAATCTGATACTCTAAAAAGTGAAGTTATACAATAAATTTTTAAAAATTTGTAGGAAAAATATTTCATCTCAATTAATTTACAATAAAAATGTTATAGTTCATTAGAAAAATATACATAATGGAAGTTTAGGCCAAATTGTATGTAACATTCAAACTTTATTAGAACAATTTTGTGTTTAACCCATATTTCGAAAATATTATTCAATAAACCTTGCTCATTCAAATGTAATTATTTTCAATTTTATATTTATTTTAGTTAAAATTTTTAAAAAATAAGTTTACTTTTCACTTTAATATTGGTTCATACTGTAGTTATCTAAACTTAAAGATATTTTAGTATTAACTTATCTTGAATTCAAGTCACGTATGATTTTTAAACCTTTTATTTACTGTATAAGAAAATGTAGTGAAAGATATCTTCTCATTATCACATAGAAATTAATGTAAGACATATTCATAACTTTAAAACTTGTAAAACAACTATTTTAAACACAAAACTTTAAAAATATAAAAAATATAATAAATTAAATATAATTAAACTAAATGCAAGATTTAGTAGATTTAGAGTAAAATTGTGACGAGAAGAATGTCACTTAAAAATAGATAAATGGTAATGCTTTGAAGCCAAACTTTTTAATTCAATTTCAATACAACATTTGAGTTTAAAACTAAAAACTTTATTAAAAAAATTTAAAAAATATTATATTTTAACTGATTGAATGCTATAACAGAGAGTATTATCAAACAGAGAGTATTATAAAACAGAGAGTATTATAAAACAGAGAGTATGAATTGTATGGACATGAATTGTAATGCATGTAAAGTATTTGATATTCATCAGTAGTAAACAGAAAACCCAGGGATGGCCAGACTTGAAAATGAATTGGGATTATTTTGCTATATAGTTGACCTGAATTGAGATGGTATAAAATTTTGCGTTTTATTATTATATTATGAGACAATTTCCCAATTTTTCCTTATTTTCCCCTGTTTTAGAATTTTCTTCACTGTAAAAGTGCGTTATGCAAAATTATATGGGGGTGGGCTTTTTCAAAATAAGCCTACCTACTCTCCCCCCGTTCATAGAAATTTTAGCGCTGCTATCAGTCAAATAGTTTTATTCAATCATTATATTATTTTTAAAACAATGTTGACATTCAAATGCCTTTCATTGAATTCTAACTGAATACAAAATTTGTGTTATTTCCTAATGAAATGCAATTCAAACATCAGTTAAGTCATAGCTTTAGTTCAATGATTCCATTCAATGACAACGTTTAGCGTTTCAAACATTCATTCACTCATTTACTACTCTTACTTCTCTATTAATAAGATATTAATATACTGTTGAATTTTTGCTCAATTGATTAAACGCCTAACTGTGTCATAAAAAGAGCTGAATATTTTCGATAGTAAAAACATATAAAATCGGGAAAATTCGGGAATTTATTAAAAACATTTATATTAAACTAAATTACTTAAATTAAATTATGAACAGCTTTAAAAACAGGTTAAGTTTAAAATTAAAATAAAAATATGTCTAAATTAAATGTAATTTAAATTTTCAAATTTTTTATAATTGTTAATTTTAACATAATATTCACATTATTATTACAGTAAATAACTTATTAATTAATGATTAAATATAAAATTATTACCTTAAGATAGCCCGTAATATCTCATTTGATAGCATGGTTTTACAACAATCATAAGTGTTGAGTTCACCAAGGGATAGGAAATACAATTTTATCATTATGTATTTATATTATGCTGTATTTTAGAGATTAATATAGAGGTAATATTTTAACTATTTAAGATAAATTACATTATAAAATAATTTACATTTACAACCATATAATTACCTAAACATAAATATATTTTTCTATTGTTGTATTAATTTTTTTGTTGAACGTTTAACTCCACTAACCCCCCTAAAGAAAGGCCACTTGAAGAGCCCCTATGCAACGAGCTACAGGTAATTACAAACAACTTTTCTATAACATAACTGGGTTTTACTCCAGCCAGTGTAGGAGGAAGCAAGTTCAAGCTGAGATTTTATGGAACCGATGCCTTGCTATTACAACCCTTTGGCATTTTAGTAACATTCAAACCTGAGAGTCATTATGAAAAATCTAAAACTCAAATGTGATAACGCTAACAGTTAAGCCTGCACACACGGCAACAGTTAGTTTTTTATTTATAATTTTTAAAATTGTCTTAAATTAGATACTATTATCATAGCATTAATTGAGCAATAACAATTACTTACTCGTTAGTCTAAATTTTGAACTGATCATCATAAAAATTTCATTAAATTTAGTTTATTTAAGATTATTAAAACTTTTTAAATATATAAATAATGTATTAATTATCTTAAAATTGATGTATTTTTTAGTTATAAATCATTATAAATTCAAATCACATACACTAATTAAAGCTGTTATTTACTTCATTAGAAAACAGTAGTCAAAGATTTTTGCTCATTATCTCATAGAAAGTAATGTAAAACCTATTCATAAATTTTAAAAGTGGTTTATATTTTTATGTATTAATAATAATAAATCAAATTTTAATATTCAGTTAAAGCTTAGATGAAAAGATATAATCTATGATACTGTGAGTCAGAGAATTTCAAATAAACATCTCCTGATATTTAAATCAGGCGATAGAGACAATAAACTGCTTAACTCATGTGCTCTCTAAATAAATATGAGAGTATTGAGACGTAAACTAAATATCTTTTATTAGCAAATATTTTTCACTTTAATTGAAATTAATTAAATGAAATGTTTTTAAGTGAAAGCTATAACAAAATGTAACTTATGATTACATAACAGTTGGCACATATCCACAGCATTCCAGTATACTTATTCATACTATGATTTCAATGTATTGAAATTTTTTGATCGCAAATGAGTTAAAATGTGTTAAACATTATCAATATCCGTCAGACTGTTTATCTCTCCATCTCTGTCTGTTTGTCTGTCTATTGCTCTCCTCTACTACTTATACCTTAATTGTGTAGGAGGTGTACTATTTTAGAGCGTAATAAGCGAAGTGTTAAGATCCCATCCTTACAGAAACGGAGGCCTTTTGCTGTAGAAGTTATGAGTTTAAAGAAGAGCTGAATTAAATAAAAATCAGAGGAAATCATTTAAAAGTTAATTTACATATTCTGTATTTTGTCGCGTCTAAAAGGCGTTTCATTTTACCACCACTTTTTGATTTTAGGGAGGACACTGTCTAACGATTATAGACAGGATAGATTTTATACAAATATGATTTATGCAAAAAAAACTGTCTTTATGGGGCAGTCTATAGGCTGAGTCGATATGGTATATTTGTTTTATGCCCAACCAATGGGTATTATTAAATAGTGGGGTGACATTGAAACGTAACTATGATGCTTAGAAGAAGTACTGTATTATATGTGTGTTTGATTATTGCTACTGCTTTACAGCTCTTTTATTTCGCTAGTTATACGTAAAGAAGACAACTAAACACTATTTTTAGGTGTGTTCACAAAAAGTAAATTGTATTGTATGAGATCTGTAAAATACTGTTCCAAATACAATATGGACCTGGTTATTGGATTTGTTGGGTGTATTAAATTGGTCGTATTTATCTTTGTTCTTATTGCTACTGTTGCCTCTGCTGATGCGGTAGTATCCGAAACAAGATCAGAAGATCAAGACCAAAGAATGGAACAATAATCAAAATAATATATTAATCCTCCATATTATTCAACATATGCTCTCTTGTTATTTGACAATTCAATTGTGGAAAAAGTTATCATTTTAAGACTTAAGGGATAAATATCACATATATCTATAACTAGACATCATGGTGGTAGTCCCAATTATATACTTAATTGTGTTTGGTAGTTTAACCTATTACTCGGGTAAAGACTTTGTTAAATATTTAAAAAAGAAGGTCAATGACCGCAAACACATGAAAACAGATTTAAAAGGTGCTCCCTTGCGTTTTAAGGATGCTCGTGTTTCTATTTCAGAATTAAGGTTTCAAATTTTTTTTATGAGCAGATATTAATAAATATTACACTGTTATTTTATGCTTTACAGGCCCGGTGACCACATTTTTACACAACTTAATGGTAGCATTGGAAGGGTGTTAACACCAAAACGGTGGCTCTCAAGAGTTGGCTATCACCATGGTATATTTTTGGGTGAAATAAATGGAGTGCTTAAGGTTGCGGATTTTGGGAGAGAAAACGACACACATCCTGTAATTACAACATTGGATGAATTCATGTACGGAAACACATCTGCCCCGCTTTACAGACGTAGTTACACGAGTGGATATATCCACCCTGTGGAGAAAACTCTTGAGGAAGCATTTTTGCTTGAAGAATGCGAAGATTGGGGACCCTATGATTTGGTTAAAAACAATTGCGAACATTTTTCAACTTTTCTCAAAACGGGGAAACAGTGGTCTTCACAAGTTTACAAAGCATATTAGTGAATATTTGGCCATACATACAGTATAACTTCTTTATAAATAACTATTATTTTTATGCTTAAATCAACAGCTTTTATGCATATCTGCCTTAAATATCTGAATTGGAATTACTTTAATGTAATTTGCAATGCTTTATGAATTCAATATTTTATAATTGTATTTATATCAGGTATTTCCAGACTCGAGAAAGACAAGAATGGAGATATCTATATATTTTTTGAAAATTTAAGGGTGGTGATTTTAACGAAGTTTTGTGAGACAATGTCAAAATTTTCATTGTGTTTCTTATTTTTTTTAAACATTATTCGTGCAAAAAAAGCGTTATGCAAATTTATAGGCAATTTGTCATTTTACCCTCCCTTACACCCCTCTGGACATCTCTAGTTTAAAATATATGATAAAATCAATTAGATATAAATATATTCAATATATTATCTTTTAAAGAATTTATTCACTAATTAAGAATTTTAATTAATGTTGTTTTAACTTCAATTTTTGAATTTAATAATTTTTCAATTGTTTTTAAAAAAAATTTAAAAAATTTCTGTATTGAGTACACACTTTCTACGTGGAAATCATCTTAAGATGAGTGTAGAGTGTGTATAAACATTAATAAATCGAGTTTTTTTTTATAAAATGTACGTTGTTTTTTATTTATAATAGTAATGAGTATAAATCTTTAGTTTTTGCACAGAAAAAAGATAGAATGACCAGATGTCCTGTTTTAAATGGATTGTCCATTATTTGTGTTGTACTTAGGGTTGGAAATAATACATGAGGTGTATAATACATGATGAATAATACAGTATAATACATTAAAAAAATTATGTACAAAACACGACACTAACGCCATCTATTATATTGAGAAAATTTTATAAATAATTGTTTAGTTTTTATTAAATTTTTAAGTTTCGGACGCATATAAAAAATTTATTTTAATGAATATATCTAAACTTTTATTAAATCTTATTTTAATTTTAGAATTTATTAAATTTGTATTTACATTAATGATCAAATAGTAAATAAATTAGGTGAAAATATTCATTGGTATTTTTTCTAGAAAATTTTATACTCTTTATAATAATGAAATTTATTAATAATATTAACTGTATTAACTTTATTCATATATTCCTAAAGTATCTATTTTTTGAGCACTTTGAATTTCTTAAATATTTGCTTTCGTAAACCCCCCATTGTTAAATTAAGTTTATTTTAGTAAGATTCTGAAACATCTGTATGCCTATTTTATATGAATATTCTATTAATTATTCTGAGAAATAAGCTTAGTAATTAAATATAATTTTATCTAAAACTATATAAAATAATTTAGATTTCTAGACTTTTAGCAATGACTGTATTTTTAGTGAAGGAGAGTGACGCCGTGATAAGAGATCGGACTAACAACCGATGGGTTGCTGGTTCGAACCCGAGCTGTGGCGTTGTTTTCTTTGGCGGTTTGGTGTGCCCAGCCAATTTGCTCATTGCACAGTCACGTAGCATCTGATGGTATTAAGGTCTCTCATTGGGCTTCGGCCCCTTCAATACAAGAAACGGTATAAAAAGACCTGAATATATTATGTTAGTGTATTTTTATTAAATTAATAGAAATTATATACATTTTCTTCGAAAAGTGTAGTTAAAATTGTAAATTATTCCTACAGTCGCATGAAATCAGAAAGAAACGCAGATAAAAACATGCTTGATTCAAGATTAATTTAACTAAACTTTTCAATTTATAATAAGGCTGAATCGTATTTCGGTGTTATCAAAGAGCTCTTTATATAACAACGAGATTTTTTTTCAAATTTTCAATATTTTAGAGATTTTGAAAATTTTCAAATTTTAAAAATAATATCTTTTTATATAACATCGACGTTGAAATCAAAAAGCAAAATTATACTCTTTAAATAATAGCTAGTATTTCTCTTTGGCTAATGGGAATTAGGCTGGGGATTAGGAAATGACAAAACTATATACTACATTCTCTTCGAAAAGTGTAGTTAATAATACAACAAGAATGACCATTAATATATCTCCGCTTCAGAAATTAGAAAATAGTTTCCCGTTATTACAAAAAAGAATAGTTTCTCGTTGTTATATAAAAGAATACGTTCTCGTTGTTATATAAAAACACTTTTCAAAATTTTCAAATTTTTCAAAATTTCAAAATTTTCAAAATTTTCAAAATTTTCTAATTTTTAATTTTTAAATTTTCGAATTTTTAAATTTTCAAATTTTCAAAATTTTAAAATAATTTCTTTTTATATAATAGCGAGGAATTTCTCTTTATATAATAGCGGTAAAAAGTGGTGGGAGAGGGGGGTGGGGGTGGAAACGAATCTATAATCTCCTTTTTCTTATACTAAGAAGCGGAGATAACAAAGTAAATTATTAGTCATTTGTATCAATCAGTCATAAGAGAGTTAGTCAAATGAATGTAAATGTACTGTACTTAAATTATGTGCATAAGCAGTACGCGTTGCATTCTGACTAGGCATTGACATCAGGTCCTGTTCCTGCAGGAATTCCTGTCTTGTCCTGTTCTGCACAGGATTAGGACAGGACAGGAATAATTTTAAAATGGCAGGACAGGACAGGAATTCCTGTCAAGCACTTTGTCAATGTCTAATTCTAACTGCAATAGACTGACTGCAACAGAACTTATTAATCACTTAACCTATTTTATAA
>JAQGCF010000239.1:0-11861 GCA_034699405.1 Hermanniella punctulata | reverse complement strand
AAATTTAATAATGATTTATACGACTCAACTAAATAACAATTATTTAAAAACTTTGTAAATATATTATTTCAACGTATTGTCGATCACTTTATTTATCAAATAATTCTTAATGAATTCAAAAATACTTGTGATATAAATGTCATTCAAATTAAGAAATAATAGGAAATATTCTCAAACTTATGCAAAATAATGATAAAATTATTTTAAAATTACTAATAAACGCATAAATAAAATAACTAAGCGGTGATCGAAGCGATGGTAAAACATATTGAGTTGGTTTTTGACATTAATTATAATAAAACATTTTATATTTTAGATCTGAGACTTATCTAAAATAATTATTTCGGTTTAAAACAATTGTTTAAAACATATTTTGATTATGTATTTTAGTAAATAAAAAAGTATATTAAAACTGATTTTTAAATAAATCGTATTTAATGTTAAAATAATTCATCTGAAGACGAATTTTATTAATTTTAAAAGTTATCTAATTTTTAATGGAATTTATAATAAGGGGCTCAAAGTTTGTAACATTTATGAAATACAATTATAATATAATCTTAATATTGATTTAAATAATGCACAATAACTGTAATAATTATATTTTCGATAAACACCTCAAATGTTGTCTAAAACCTTAATTTGAAATTTAACGCAAACACAATAAAGTGATAATAATTGGCATAATTAGGTATATTTAGGTATAATTAGGTTTAATTATACTTTACGTACATATGATTTATATACCGTTAATATCTAAGAAAACACCTCAAGAAAAACCTTTGAACTACTGAAAAAAGCCCCCAATTTATAGAATAAGATATTGTGAATTGTTATGCGATATAATGGATGTTAAGATAATTTACATATGAATGTCGTAATCGATGTTTTCATGAATTGCTTTTAAAATTCAATCAATGAAAGAAAACAATGAGTTTTAAAAGTATTGATGAAATGTTTTGATCAGCGGTTCAACAGTTTTAGAACTGCTTTAAATCAAACATAACTATAGCCCAAAAAGTTTTGAATTATAACCAATTTTTGCCATAACGTGAAATATGTGACAATAGTTAATGAGAGTTAGCCTAATGTTAGAGTTCCATGTCTTTGGTCTCGTCGTCCGAGAAGTCACTCATTGTGCTCTCACTACTGTCTGACTCGTCCTCCTGTTCTCTCAATGCATCCTCTGTTGCATATTTTTTCACGTACTCTAAACACGAATAATAAGCGTTCGTCTAAATGGTATCTATACATACCCTGTACTTTCCTTTTGTATTCTTCAGGTTTATGCAAATACATGGCCGCCGCGTCTCCATTCAGTGGGTCGATGGGGTTCGGGTAAGTGAGTAATTGAGGTAAAAATGATTCAAATATGTTGGAAAGATCGTAGAGTGCAGTCCACGCCTGGTTTATTACATCCAAACAAACTGTTCCAGAACTGGTAGGAATAATAGTAAATTGTTTAAACATAGAGATCAATACTTAGGCTCTCATCACTGTATGTGACCCCTTGTCTCAGTTGGCACTAACCCATAATTTTTCAAATCTCTATCTTAATAATGAGTAATCATTTTAAACCCAGTGTTGTGGAGGAGTACAACACTCGAGCACATACAGTACATGTAGATATTGTGGTCTTATATAAATACTTACACTTCATCGATGTTGGGGTGATATATCTTATTCATGAATCCAATGGACGGTGATTTGAATGGATACTTCTCGGGTAAGTCGACCCTCACCTTCCAAACCCCCCCTTCATATGAGGCTATAATATTATCGGAAAATATGATAAATGAATGGAATTATAGGAAAATATGTAAATAAAGACTCACTTCCTTTGGGTCCATAGAATTTGACACAGAACTCATTAAGTCCTCCCAAAATCGTCACTTCGTGTTTGGATTCAATACTAAAATTATAGAATAAAGACATAAAAAGTAATGCAAACCATTAAACCATAAGATGAACAGTAAATAAAATAAATTTCGATTAATTTGATTGAATTGAAGGACAATTGAAGTTAAATATAAATGAATTGAGTTTTCATTGAAGTCAAGGCTGGCTTTGCTTTAGTATTATTATTGAAATATTTGTATATAATATCAAATAATTTACGAAATATTAATAAACATTGAATTAAGTTTTACTTACAGTTTAAGGACATCAGTATCCATACGACGCTTTCCAGCAGAAGGTGAAGACATTGTTGAAGAGAACACTTATTAACTCAATTGGTTTATAACACAATCACTCCAACTATGAGTCAAATTAGTGTTAATTTATTGTTTAATATTATTTAATGATTGAAAGACAAAGTGATTCGCAGCTGACGTCAAGTTTCATATGATATCACAGCTATAGCTATGGCTCACTATAGCTATGATAGGCTTTTAGTGCATTCAATACTATTATTTAAAATATAGATCTTTTAGTCACTCCTTGACAACAAATTTCACCAAAAACTTACTCTAATTTTCTTTTTATTTTTCAATTATTTATACGAATTGCAATCAAATGAGTCTTTAATTCAAATAATAGCAAATTGAGTCAAAACTTTAAATCAAATATAATTGAATTAAATCAAACAAATAATGATATAGTAATGGGTTTATTATAAGCTGTTATTACACAGAGAAGTATTACTGAAAATATTACGCGTCGATTGACTCGATTCGCCTCAATTTAAATGTCTTCAATTGAAAGGCGGAGTTTCAAACTCTCAGCTGGTCTTTGGTTTTATGTTTGTAAACACAAACACTAATGTGAACTAAATGTGAACTCAATGCTAACCAATCACTCATTCATTACTATATTTTCTCATTTGTAATCTAATACACTAATTGATTCCATTTGACTCAATTATCCAATACTTACCAATAGTTACCTATAGTTTGTTCTTCTTTTCAAGCATTCTATTGAGAGTAAACTCCAATAATACGAAAGCACTGCTCTATTATATTGTACTCTCTTTACTGTCTATTATTAGTTGTAGTCGTAGTGTAAGACTTTTTAGACATAACTTTTTTGCTTTGCATTAATTACAACCCGTTTATCCTTTGTATGTATTTTCACTTTTCACAAACAGAAGTACTACTTATGCAACGAATGTCTCGCATATCTAATTACAATCGCAAACAAATAATTTTAATAAAATATATTTCTCTCTACACTCACACTCGTTAACACTTATATTTCATATCACTATAGAGTTCTTCAGTACTATTTCGTTAAACTTAGCATTTATTTCAGTTTTAATAATTAATAAAATCTCTGATATTTCATAAATTCGATAAATTGAGTATTTTTTTCAAACAAAATCATTTCAATCGATAATATTTATTCAAATATAAAGTATTAAATGAAGTGACATCATCTACAGTAAGAGTTGTTTATTTCAAGTACCTGTACCTGTGTTAGTATTATAATTTAATTTACACATTGAATTAAGTATAACTTACATATCATAAGTCCAACTACCGGTACATTTCATTTATGAAACGGCTATTATTGAGTGCGAAATAAATATTTTAAATATGAAATAAATAATAGTATTGAATGCACTAAAAGCCTATCATAACTATTAATTCTTATCTCAATTTAAAATTTCGTTGTATTCGATCTCAAAATATTAGTAAATTCTAGTCTTTATTCTCATTTTTCATAACACTGTAAATACTTATCCAAACTTATTCTTATTTCAATTTACTTACAAATGTATTAAAACTCTAAATAAGTAATAAAATAAACCTTAAATTAATAAAAAAATATGAAATAGTTTTAAAGAACTCAATAGTGCTGTGAAATAGTTGTGAAGTTTTATGAAATATAAACGTAAACGAAATGTAATTCTTAAAAATGAATTTATTCACAAAAAATAAAGAAATAGTTTTATGATTAATATACAGTAATTTAATATTTCGAAAACATAATCGTTTAAATTCCACAGAGATTTACATGAATTTAAAGCTTGTTATCAATATTTCAACAAATAAGTAATAAAAGCAATAAAATGACACTAATTTTAAATATATTAAAATTTTCAAAACTATTTAAAAGAATAAAAATATTATACATATATTTGAAACTTATTTGCAATGATTTAATTTGTGACCGAATTTAACGCAAAGTACTTAAAAATAAAACAATGAATTTTAGGAACTCTAATAATATATAACCAATTAATGCATAAATGATTAAGTCTTTTGCCAAATGCAGAGCAAATTTATTTGAGTGCAGCCAATGATGTATTTGAGGTTTGGACTAATGGCCACTGTATTAACAATGACTGGCTTTTTGTCGTCGATTATCATTTTGTTATCTCTTTTGATGTTCTCAACTGATGGCCAATCAATAACTCGATCGGGTTTTGCGATAGTATTCTGGTTTCGATAATACTCTGGAAAACGATTAATATTGTAGAGCCATATCTGGCCATTAGGTCCCCCACTCGCTAAAAGATTTCTTTGCGCCGATAAATAAATATATGGATATTCGGATTCAAATGATTCTAATTTTGCTTTAATTACTTTTGTCAATGAAATCGACTTTATTTCCGATTTATTGACGGATTTATTCATTTCATCCATTGTTTTCTTCAGATCAATGATTGTGATCTGTTTTGATAAATGAATTCTCACAGCAATTGCTTCACTGTCTTCAGGAATGATATGCAAACCGTCGACTAAGAATTTGGTTTGTATTTTACCGAAACCCGAATTTTGTTCCAAATTTGAGGCATTTGACCAGAAAAATAGCCCTTTTATTCCCGAAGCTATCAAAACATCGTATCGGAGAGAATAAGTTAAGCTCAGGAGGTAATCACGGGAATCAATAGTTTTTAACAAAATTGTTGTTTTGTTATCATTTGGTAAAGAAATTTTCCACAGTTTTATCATTCGGTCATAACTGGCACTAAAGAGTAGATCTTTTTGACAGAAAAGCAAAGCATTGATTTGGTCTGAAAACAAATGTTTATTAAAACAATTAAATAAATGACAAATATTTAAACAATAGATTGTAAGCAAACCGTTGTGCGCGTCATCTCTTTTCTCATAACAATGATATTCGTTATAATTTGAGAGCAAAAGAATACTATGTTTTCCTCCCACTGCAAGTATTAGTGTTTCTGAACTACAGTCGAGTGAAACAACATTCCATGAAAGGCACACAAACTCTTCGTCGTTGTGTTCATCGATATATCGCGCGATTACTGTTTTGCCATTACTTTCGATTGAATCGCAATCAATAATACAAACCATATTCGCCCCACAAGTGGCCACATATCGGTTGCCATCGCTCTCATTGGTCTTCGGTTGGAAGGATGCGCACCAAATGGCTGTTGAATTGTCGAACGGATCTATTGTTTAGATAATAAATGATTAAAAAGTAAATAAATATAAATAAATAAAGTAATTGATAAACCATTTTGTTTGCAATGACATCGAAGGAAGAGTTTCGCCGAATAATTCAATTCAATAGCATTTGTTTTGTCACTCAATTCGTATTTCGATTTTTCATTTTTAATATCATTATTATTGTTATTATAATTAATATTATTATTATTATTGCAATTATTATTATCATTATTAATATTGATGTAATGTTTTGAATTGAGTTCGACTTCCATACCATTAGTGGTCAACATTTTATGTTTGTTTACATTTGATTTAAACTTTTTTGAACTCATTTTTAATGTTCACTTAAAATATTAATTATGAGTTGAGAGAAATCACATAAATATAAATGAATTGAATTTGTTTTCGATTAAAGTGGAAAAAAGTGAAAACAATAGAAACTAATTTTAATTAAATGTTAATTAAATTGTGTTTTATTTATAATTCAAATATGATTCGCGCTTTCATTCCATTTCTTGCATTTCACGTGATTTTGTTTTATGAGTTTTAAAGAAATTCAATACAAAACTGCAAAATACGGACTGTTTTTGAAATTAATATGAAATGTATTCACTTTTATTTTAAACATTCACCGCAAACGTCGTTCTTGTCATTGATTTTTTCAAATGTTTACATCAGTAGTATTGAAAGCAAACCAATAATAACGTCAAAACAATTGGGCGCCAAATCATTATTGCATGAAATCGTTGTGTTTTACTCTATTAAATAATTGATAGACACAATGCAATAACGACGCATAACTGTGCGTAGCAGCTTATAAAGAAAGGTAAATAAAATATTCAAAAACTTTGTAACATTTGTTTCAATTAATTGTGATTTTTCATCTAATGAAAAAAAAATTTATAAATAATTTTCGATATAATAAAACAAATTATTAAATATTGTAAACTAATAAATATTTAAAAATTTAATAACATTATTATAACATTTAATTTAAAATATTTTTTACTAAGTTTCATTAATTCTTTGGCGAACATTCGGTACTTTTTATACTCTATTCTATACACTGGTTATGCGTCGTTATTGCATTGTGTCTATCAATTATTTGATTTGTTATTAAAATTTAAATTTTTAATTGAACTCAGTTTACATTTTATTGCTTTACATTTTGGTAAGTGTTAACAAATCATTAGTAAATTTATAAATTACTACAAAATTGGTTTAAATTGAATACATTTTATTTGTAATTATATGTAAAAATAATTTTAAAATTGTCACTAAAAACGCGTTTATGAGGGGATAACACATTTTGATACAATTGTGTAGATCTAGATCTGAGTCAACTTTGATAGTTGGGGTCATTTCATAAGATCTCAATCTTGTGGTAGTTTTATTAAAGTAGGAATTGATTTGAAATTTTCGTTTGAGATTCAAATTGAGAGAAATGTCTAATAATATGTCAAACGAATCAAACACTGATTTGAATCCACAACTGATTGAATTAATCGAACAAAAGAGAAAACTCGCGATTGAGAAGAGAAATAAAAGACAAGCGATTGCTGTGAATCACATGAATATGACTTCAAATAGTAGTACATCAAATGTTACTCCAATGCCTTCATCCAGTTTTTGGAGTCCCCCCAAAACAACACAAACATTGACTAACATTAAACCCAAAACAATCTCTTACATGAGTCCAAACAAAACTGAGCCAAAGAGTGGTCAAAATGGAGCAAAAGGTGTCTCAACTGAACAATTGAGTGCTTCGATTAGTCTAATATCGAGTAAACGGTTTGCAGTAAATATCGCTTACAATTCAGAAGTGATAAATGTGTTCAGAAAAATAGAGTCAAAAGACTGGAATCCAAACACAAAGCAATGGAGTTTCGATATCAAAGATTATAAAACAATGATTACTGGATTGCAATCTATTACTTCAATTGACTTAAAATTCGTTGATTCGATTCCCAATCGGATTATCACAGCTTTAATTGAGGCCAAAAACGAGTCTAAAGTAGACATTGATTTGAGTGAAAGACTTTCTCCCAAATTGATGGACAGATTGTATTCATTTCAATCGGAAGGCATTCAGTTTGCAATAAGAAAAGGAGGTCGTTGTCTCATTGCTGATGACATGGGGTTAGGAAAGACAATGCAAGCAATTGGTATCGCACAGTGGTTTCGGGACGACTGGCCTCTACTTATTGTCTGTCCATCAACTCTAAGGTTTCAGTGGTTTAATAATGTTATTGAATGGCTTCCAGACATCAAAGAAAAAGATGTTTTAGTTGTAAAACAAGTGAACGAAAATTTACCGCAAATTCCGATAACTATTATTAGCTATGATTTGATGGGAAGAATGAGAACTCAGTTTAGTCTCGAATGCAAACAAATATATAATTTTATTATTCTCGACGAAAGTCATTATATTAAAAGTGATTCAGCCGTCAGAACAGAAGCCGTTCACCTGTTGGCCAAATCATGCAATAGAATTATATTACTAACCGGAACCCCAGCGCTTTCCAGACCAATGGGTTCGTATGAAACTTATATTAAAAGTATTTTAATTTATTATATTTTTTAAAGAACTCTTCACTCAAATAAAGTTAATTAATCCGAAATTGTTTTCGAGTAAACATGAATTCGGAGAGCGTTACTGTGACGCACAGCTCCGCACGTTTTGGCAAAAGAGTAAATTTGGAAAAGCAAATAATAAAAAAATCTGGGATTACAAGGGAGCCAAACATTTAGATGAGTTGAAAATTGTTTTGGAGGCAACACTTTTGGTCCGAAGACTCAAAACAGAAGTTCTCCAACAGTTGACTAAAAAGAAACGCGAAATGGTTTGCATTTTATGATTACATAAAACTATTATTTTCTATTAATTGTATAAATTTTTAGGTTATTCTTAACGTAAATCACATAACAGACAAACAAATGTCAAAACTCTCTTATTTTGCAAAAAATGTCAAAAATTTGAGTTTTAAGAAAAGTGATGAAAATACCACACTTTTTGAATGGTATGTCGACAGCGCTTTGGCTAAAATAGTTCCCGTTTCTAACTATTTGGAACAACTTCTAAATCAAAATATAAAACTCCTTTGTTTTTGTCACCACAAACAAATGATGGACGGAATCCAAGAAATATTGGCCAAAAGATTAGTGGATCACATTCGTATCGATGGCAACACTCCCAATAAGAACAGAGAGGAGGCCTGTAATGAATTCCAAACTAGACCTGAATGCAGAGTAGCACTGCTTAGCATAACGGCGTGCGCGACGGGACTCAATTTGACTGCGGCCTCGACTGTCGTTTTTGCCGAAATCTTTTGGAATCCGGGAATATTATCACAGGTATTGTTTTGATTGTTTGACTCATAATTTTGAAACTATTTTATGATTTATTATTGATTTTAGGCCGAAGATCGTGTCCACCGAATCGGTCAATTAAAAGACGTGAAAATTATTTATTTGGTCGCAAAGAATACAATCGATGATATGATTTGGCCTATGATTAGCAAAAAGTTGGAGATTTTAAACAAAGCGGGTCTCAGTAAAGACAACTTTGAAAAGGCCTCCACAACTATGAATGCTTTAGAGGCAGAACAACACTTAATAACAGAATTCTTTGATTCTCTCAATGAAGACGAACGCAAATCTCTAATAGAAGACGATTTTCACGAATAATATTAAAATGTTTTAATTTGTATTGAATTGAAATTACAATTAATAGAAATTAATCGTATAATTGAGTCGAATATAATTTGTATTTTTATTTATTGTATAAAATATATATTTTCAAACTATAAGCGAAAATGATTTCGAAATTTATTTCTAATTTACAATTAATAATAATATTAATAATAAAGTGATTTTAATTTTCTGTATTTTAGGCCAAAATACTATTTGATGATTAGGTTTTTGATCACTAAAGATATGGCTCAAAGACCTATTACTTCGTTCTTTAAACCTCAAGAGTCAAATAAAAGAAAACTGAGTGAAAAACAAAGCAATAATAGCGACAATCAATTGGTATTTAAATACATGATTCGTAAAAATAATTAATAAATATTTCATTAAAAGCCTAAACAGCAAAAGAGAAGCGAACAACAGGTTATTTGCGCTGATTTCACGGAAGCCATTCGAAAGCAGTCTCTTCTAACTCCTGCCCTGTCTGACAACATCGGACACTCTTGGTTTAAGGCATTGAGACCTGAATTTTCTAAAGACTATTTCAAACGAGTAATTAGTTTTTTCATTTAATGAGTTTTGAGTTCTGATTAAAGTGTTTACTTCAAAGTTGAGTACATTTCTTGAAGAAGAGCGCAAATCGTTTATAGTATACCCACCGCCACAACAAATATATTCGTGGACTTTGATGACTGACATAACAGATGTAAGAATACAAAAGTTAATTATTGAAAATATTAATTATAAGTAATTTCAGATCAAAGTAGTTATCTTAGGACAGGATCCCTATCACGGACCAAATCAAGCGCACGGTTTGGATTCAAGATTCTGTATATTATTTTATTACCTATGCTTTTCATTTTTATAGGTCTTTCCTTTAGTGTGAGGAAAGGTGTTTCTCCTCCTCCCAGGTTTTGGCTCACAATTAATTATAACACAATTTATTATTCATTCGAATAATTGTTTATTTTTAGTTTAATAAATATTTTCAAAGAACTCGAAACCGATATTTTGGATTTTAAAAGACCAACACATGGAGACCTAACTGGTTGGGGAAAACAAGGTATACATACTTATTGATAAATTGACGATTATTTCAATTTTTATCTCATTTCAGGCGTTTTATTATTGAACGCTTGTCTTACTGTTAGGGCTAATAAACCAAATTCTCATTCAAACAATGGGTGGGAAAATCTCACCGATGCTGTCATTAAATGGCTTAATAATAATCTGGTGGGTGTTGTGTTCATGTTATGGGGTTCTTATGCTCAAAAGAAGGGAGGATTTATAAACAGGGTATTGAATACGTATTTGTTTTTTAATTGATTTAATTTTATTTATGTTAAACAGAAAACCCATTTAGTATTGCAAAGCGCACATCCGAGTCCTTTCTCAGCACTGAGGGGATTCTTTGGTTGCAAACACTTCTCTTCAGCGAACGATTATCTCATGAAGAATGGAAAAAAGGCAATCGATTGGAGTAATTTGCCGTAAGTGCCAATCGTTGAAAGTATGTGATTATATTGTAGTCAAAAAATTTTACATTTGATAAAAACTCATTCATTTAATTGCTTTTATTGATAACTTATTTGATGTCTGAAATCACACTTTGTTTTCGAACTATAGAAAACACAAATGATTTATTGTTTTGTAATTATTTTCATTAATTTTGTTATTTTTATAACTATTAAATCAACAATTATTACATAACTTTCATATCGATTATTGATTACTCTCAGCGTTAACATTAAGTTTATATACTGTATAACTCGAATCACTAATAACTACTTGACATAAATAAAGGCCACAATTTGTTGATTAATGATATAATTGTAAACTAAAACTATTTCTAAATTGAAATCTCATACAAATTAAATATTGTTTAAAACTAATAAATCAAACGATTAGAATCATTAGATTGTTATGACTTATTGGAATTTGTCATTAACTTTAAGTTATGTATCATATAATGCTTATTACTACAACTCATGCCTGTAATACTTAAGCCTTACCGATAATACTGGAGTTTAAATAAATTATTTGAACAAATATTTGGAGTATTTGCAAACATAAGACAATGGCATTATATGAGCATATTTTGCATTATTATTGCTTTAAAGGTCTAAAGTGTTTATAATTTAATTATATTTTGATTGTATTTTAAGTAATAATATGACAACAATTGCACCAATCATTCAATCAGTTTATAAAATGCAAACAAAATATATTAAAATTCATTATTTGGACGTTTGACACAACACTCAAACAATAAATTTATGTTATGTTTAGAACATTTGGTTTGACATTAATTTATATAACAAGAGTAGAGCAACACATGAATAGTTAATTAGCTAAACAACAATAGTATACAATCACAACTATGGATGTGATTCACATATCGCCGAATATTCCGGCAAACGTTTTGCGGAGATTACGCATTGTGTCGTCCACTTCATCACTCTTCGACTCTTCATTACTTGTTTGAGAACTTCTCCTGAAAAGTGTGGGTCGAGTTTGCATTTGTGGCGCATTGTGTTGGGGTTCTTGTCCTGATGTCTGAGTTGGCCCAGCATTGGGTTGAGAGAAAGGATTCGTTGCACCGGTTATTGAATTCATTTCACTTTTCAATTGGTCTTTAGATCCTCTTCGTTGCGACGGTGGAGGACCTGCTTGTGGTGGCGGTTGTGGCGCTGTTTGTGGTGGTTGTCGTTGTGATGGTATTGTCTGACCTCTTTGTAATTGTTGTTGAGTTGGCTGTTGTTGACTCTGTATTCCAATTCTGGCAGAGGTAGGAACAGTGCTCCCAATCGTCTG
>JAQGCF010000238.1:0-11870 GCA_034699405.1 Hermanniella punctulata | reverse complement strand
TTATTATCTTGTTTTGAAAAATATAAACAGTTAAACATTCCTATTAAAGATGATAAAAATGATTTTGGTATGTATTTGACAGTTACTAATTATATAATTCAAAAAGAGATATCAATTCTTATCAGTTTCCAATATTTAAGATGAATGACAGATAACATAATCTAATTTCTTTACCTAATTATCAATAAAGTTAAGTACAGACGTTAGCAAAGGACCATGTTTGAACTTTAGTTTTCATATAAAAACTTTTTTCTGATATACTAAAAGTTTAAAAGTATATATAAAAAGCATACAAATTAAAAGAACGACAAATGAGTTCAAACATGGAGATTTGCTAACGTCTGTACATGTATTTAAAAATACATCTTCAGCTCAATTCTTTATAAATATAAATAAAAATGAAAAATAAAATTTTGAAACAAATTAACTAAAATTTCTTTAAGAATTATTATAGTAAGAAATATGAAGAATACCTGCTATCTATTATTTCGCATTGGTAACGTTGCGGTAAGTTGCGGGTGGAATATAAACTAAAATTTAGTTATAACTAAAGTTATATATTTAGTACAAACACATTATTTCTAACTATAAAAACGTAGAATTATACAGAATTTAAAAAACTTAAAATTACTATGATTATACACAGGTAATTTTTAAACACCTAAAACTCTAGCTAAATTAGTTAGTACTGAATGAAATACAAGTTCACACATTAGTTCAAGGATTTAAAAGATTTCGATAAAAATTATGATAAAAATAAAGATAAAATTAAATTAAAAATTAAGATAAAAATAAAAATTAAGATTTGACAAAAATGATTACCTTTTAGTGCTAAACCAATACAAACTGTTATGAATGGTATGCAGTAAAATATAACTAATCTAAAACAAAGCCCCATAAGTAAAGACAACTCCAATTTATTTAACACTGAATTGACTTTTAACAGAAATTGAATTGATTTGATTGAAACACAAATCGACTCGTTTTATACTTTAATGCAAATCAGATAAAGTAAAATAATTGTAATCGAGTCTAAACTTTATAACATTTGGAACAAACCTAAATATAGAGTTCGTCCTAAAATGAAATTCACATTTAATAAGTTTATTAAATGTTTATCTGCTATTAATTAACCTTTAATTCAAGTTTAGGTCAACGCTTTTTCCTATAAATTCTTTTCGTTAATATGAAAAAAATTATAAATAAATTTGTATTAAAGAAATTGAATTTTAATGACCGAAGAGATTGTTATTTTTTTATAGACATAACAGTGTTTTAGCATTTTTGAAATACATTTGACATAATATTTTGACAAAATAAGTTTGATTTTTAAAGAATAAGGAAATGACTTTTGCCCAACGGCTATGTCTCGATTTATTCATTAATTTCAATAAACTAATTGACATTTTATTAGTTGTTATCAATATATTCGTCAATATATATCGGAAATGTCATATTTTCTCTTAAAAACTTTTTTTATTTTTAAACAGTTAGTTCTTATTTAATGAGGAAGTAATGTATACTTAATTTATAAATAAGTATAAATATATCTATTTTCAAATTAAATTTAGTAAAATTCTAATTATAAGGTTTAAACTAAAATTAATTCAAATAAAATACTTTTGAAAGTAATTCAAATAAAATTCAATTTCATTTATTATAAATTTATTAAATTTGTGTAAAATTAAATCAAAATAATTTAATTGTAATTTTAAATTAAGAGATTAATTGGAGAACCAGTTTATTATTTACTAATTAATGGATAGCCATTAATCAAAAGTACTTTTTACAAATGAGTCATTAAAAAAGAGATTATAAGAATCAGATTGTGCCCCTCGACAATCCCCGCCGGTCTTACTTATACTATAGAACTCTTAGGTCAAGTAGAAAAAAGTTTATTATTAACAAATTTTTTGTTTGTGACACAATATATTTGAGAGTTCAGATATTTTATCTAAAATTTATACACATCTGGAAATTATTTTAAAAAAGTAATTATTTAGTAATACAATTACAAACCCCTTTAGTACAGCCAAGTATTATATAAGAGGAGGAGTTTATGTAATTTTCAAAGACTAATACCCATTTTTGAAGTCAAGTTTAAGTTCAATTACATTTAATAGTGTCTAAAGTTTATACTGTCATTTTCATACATCAATTTATGTTTTTAATTTAATATGTTTGGGTAGGAAAACCATTATATCATTAAATAAAGTTACCCTATTTAATAAGTCTCTGATTTAATATGAGTTAATAATTTAGTAAAAAATAATTTTGATTTTGAATAAATTGTTTAATTAATTTGTAATCATTTGATATTTAACATAATAACCACTGATTACTTGTAAATTAAATTAATTGAAACATTTAAAATGAAATTAATTTTTACAGTCGTGGAAATGAAAAACTTTTGTTTAATCTAAATCCTTATTTTATATTAAACTTTTAAAACTGATATTACAGATAAATATTGAAATTTTATTTTTGAAATATTAATTTTATATTATAATTATTAAATTTGTAAGCAATTTGCTTTATAAAAAAAGTCAACCAAATCACACAATTGAAGTAAAAGTATGTCAAAGTTGAACATTTCATTTTAGTTATTAGATTGGGTTAATAATGTCAATATTATAGCATAACATTATCACCTATTGATTTGTTTGACTCCTTCTAAGTTTAGGTCAAAGCGATTAATTTTTTATGCTTTACACAAGAGTTTTCTGATCTTTAATAAAACGGTGATTAAATTATTTGTGTTTAAAATAAAAAATTTATTGATTTATTAGGATTAATGCCTGTAATATCCCCGGGCATTCTTTTAAATATGTAGTATAGTTTTTATATGTAATGTTTTTTATATAGAATTCACATATTGTAAATGAGTTAATTAATAAACCCTTTTAATAATTATAATAAAAATTGTTTTTAAATAAAATAATTAAAATTAATTAAAATTTTTTTAAAATCAAACTTAAACTTAGAATTAAATGACAAAAAAGTTTATGAAAAGCACTCAAAACGTAATTAATGTTTTGTAAATAAATGATTTTGTTTTTATCGTAAATTTATTGTTGAAAAGTCATCGCATTTGCAATAGTTGTAGAAATGATGTAATTTTTGATTTAAATTAATAAAAAGTATATTTAATTGGATTATGACTTAAATGTCAAACCATTTGTTAATAAATGGCGTTCAGATGTATTAACGCATTCAATATAAGCGAGTCTTTCATCAGAAAAGCATTACTTAAGCCATCGATAAATAAATATGTGATTAGTTTTTGAGTTTCGAAATGTTTTGAATTGTTTTTAAAATTTTAAACTAATTTTTAGGTCAAAAGAAATCTACAAATTCTCGAATCAAAACATTTTTTGCCAAAATTTAACGAAATATTAAATAACTTTCGAATTATTTTATGCGAAAAAGAAGTCCCGAAAGGGTTTGAGAAATATTTTCCAAAGAGTAATAAACAAACGAATAAGTCATCAAATAATGGCAAACAAAAGGAAAAGGAGGCCAACAATGGACAGCAAACACAACCCAAACAGTCGAAGTCATCGCAAACGGGTAGTTCTCAGAAACCAAATCAGTGGCGCTTTGACTACAATATGAATTTTGGCGGAAAAGGAGACGATTCCAACAGATGGACAAACATTGCTTTAGTCACCACTTTAGGAGTTTTAGGTCTTATTCTCAAACATCTTAATAACATTGTCACAAATCTGTAGTAATAGATAATTAAGGTCTCAATACAAAACTCAATATTGCCTTAAATGCTTATCATATACTTCTACTCCCTGTGCTATCACTAATATGTTTAAGATTTTAAGCTTTAAATTCTGAAAAGAGTTGATTTGATTATTCATTAATTATTTTATTTAAGTTTTATTTGAAATAATATTTTTGTTTATTTATATTTTTAGGTCTTTTAGCTTATAATGAGATGAGATATAAAGAGATCACTTGGAAAGAGTTCATTAGTAATTACCTCTCGCGAGGAGTAGTCGACAAATTAGAAGTGGTTAACAAAAAATGGGTTCGAATTAAGTTTGTGTCCGGAAGTTCTGACACCGGAAATGTTCTCTGGTTTAACATCGGTAGTGTCGACACATTCGAGCGAAATCTCGAGAATATTCAGTTAGAGATGAATATCGAACCCACGAATTTCGTGCCAGTAGTTTACAAGTCAGAGATGGACGGGTAGTAACCATTGCTTTTGTTGTTTGTATTTTTTCTAATGTATTCAATGATTTATTTTCAGTTCAAATATCGTTAGTTTTATTCCAACTCTTCTATTGATTGGGTTTTTAGTTTGGTCTGCGAGGAGAGCGTCTAATGTTATGGGAGGCATCGGTAGGTCTCGTGGCAGAGGCGGTGGTATCTTTGGTATGGGGGAGTCAACCGCTAAACTTATCAATCCCTCCGATATTGGCGTCAAATTCAGGTCAGATATTATTTTTAATACAATTACCGGTAATATTTTTAGTTTAAAAGTTTGAATAATTGTGTTCATTAGAGACGTCGCGGGATGTGAAGAGGCAAAGGTCGAGATCATGGAATTCGTTAATTTCTTGAAAAATCCTCAGCAATACCTCGATTTGGGCGCTAAGATTCCAAAGGGGGCACTACTCACAGGTCCGCCCGGCACTGGTAAGACATTGCTCGCAAAGGCCACTGCGGGTGAGGCAGCCGTTCCTTTCATCACAGTCTCCGGTTCTGAGTTTCTGGAGATGTTTGTGGGAGTCGGGCCCTCAAGAGTGAGGGATATGTTTGCGATGGCGCGAAAGAACGCCCCCTGTATTCTGTTCATCGATGAGATCGACGCCGTCGGCCGTAAAAGAGGCGGAAGAAGTTTCGGCGGACATTCAGAACAGGAAAATACGTTAAACCAGTTATTGGTAGAAATGGATGGCTTTAATACTACCACTAATGTTGTTGTCTTAGCCGCCACTAATCGAAGTGATATTTTAGATCAGGCACTGCTAAGACCCGGCAGGTTTGACCGCCAAATCTTTGTGCCTCCGCCTGACATCAAAGGCAGGGCTTCGATATTTAAAGTCCATTTACAGCCTTTAAAGACATTTCTCGACAAACTCGAAACCGCCCGAAAGTTGGCGGCTCTAACGCCGGGATTTACTGGCGCTGACATCGCCAACGTGTGCAACGAGGCCGCACTTATAGCCGCTCGAGATCTAAACGAGTCAATTGTTTTCAAGCACTTCGAGGCCGCCATTGAACGAGTGGTCGCCGGACTCGAGAAGAAGACCAAAGTTTTACAGCCGGAAGAGAAGAAAACTGTTGCCTATCACGAAGCGGGTCACGCGGTGTGCGGCTGGTTCTTAGAGCACGCGGACCCTCTCCTCAAGGTGTCAATTATACCGCGAGGTATGGGTTTAGGTTATGCCCAATATCTGCCTAAAGAACAATATCTCTATACGAAAGAGCAGTTATTCGACAGAATGTGTATGACTTTAGGCGGACGCGCGTCAGAGGAGATATTTTTCGGTAAAATTACGTCCGGAGCTCAGGACGACCTCAAGAAAGTCACTCAAAATGCTTACTCACAGATCGTACAGTTGGGTATGAGTGAGAAAGTCGGTCACTTGTCCTTTGATTTGCCACAACCGGGGGATATGGTTATAGATAAGCCATACAGTGAAGAGACGGCACAACTCATAGACTCAGAAGTTAGAGCTTTAGTTAAGACGGCTTACGAGCGAACGCTTAAACTATTGAAAGAACACAAACCAAACGTCGAAAAGGTTTTAAAACTTTTTATTTCTTAAATATTTTTACATTTGTTTAGATTTGAAAACATAATCACATTTTAGGGACACTTATTGTTATACAAATTAAGGCCAGAAATAACATTATTTAACACAAAATACAGTTTGTCCTACACTTGACTCTAACTATAGACTACTATTTATTGGATTATTATTGCTATTAATGTGTGAATTAATTCCAAACCTATTATTTATGAATTGATATTCAATTGATATATAGATTGCGTTGCGTTTACTCGAGAAGGAAGTCCTAAACAGAGAGGATATGATTGAGTTATTGGGCAAAAGACCCTTCAAAGAGAAGTCCACTTATGAGGAATTTGTTGAGGGAACGGGTAGTTTAGAAGAAGACACGAGTTTACCAAAAGGTCTCGAAGGCTGGAATGAGGAGAAAAAGATAGAAAACAAACCACAAGTCAATGATAATAAGGAGCCCTCCGGACCCTAAGGACCCAATTAGTTATTAAAAATATTTTTAGATCAAAAATATGTATAAAATAAAAGATAATTAAATAAAAATTTAGTCGTTTTTCACATATTAGTAAATATTGAGTTAATTATAGATTAATAATAAAACGCGTATTCATTAAATGCATTCAAAGTTACGATACATTGAGTTCATAAATAATGTAAACAATGATAAGATATTTGACAAAAGAGATCACATTTGGATGAATGACTTAACGGTGTCAGTGGTTGTGGTGTTGCTCCTCATCCTCGTCCTCACTCTCGACATCCCCCTCATTGGGTACGTCAGCCATATGTATATTACTTAATAAATCTCTCATAGCGTCCAAAAGAGAGGTAACACTTCGTCGCAAATCATTGGTATCACCGGGTTCTCGACGCGCGGCGGCCGCGCCTTCTAATGCTTCGTTATCTACCTGTTGGGCCACTCGACCCATACCTCTATTCCTGCCCGCAATCTCTTCTACATTGAAGTCCGGTAGCCATGACCTCAAGAACACACTAAGTAATCCCTGATCATTAACTTCTGATGGCTCTGTAGACACTGGACGGGTATATGTGACGATTGAGTCCAGGGGTGGCAATGGATCGAAACCAAATATTGGAGTCTTCGCTAAATCCTAACGAAGTATTCAAATTCAAAATATAATGAATTAAACTTAAAAACCAATCGTTCGCTCACTTGAGGTAAGGCAAGTGTCGCCTCTTTAATACCCGATAGTATTACGTGTCTCAACACATTCCTCGGAGTTCCGCCACTCAAATACTTTTTACGTCTTTAGTATAAAATTAATTCAAATCAATAGTTGTTTATTGTTTTAGAAGTAGTGTTAAATACCTCTCAGCGCACACTTTAACGAACGGATCGTTATTCGCGACTCTTGTGATGACTTGTCTTACATTGTTCTCCAGCCATAAGAGGATGTCTTTGTCTTTCCATAGAAGATAAGAGCGTCCGATATATAGTGCAATCAATTGTGTGACGGCTTGAGTACAGTTTTGAGCACTTGTCTTAAAATAATTACATTTGAGTACCTGTGCGTCGGCCTCAACACTACATTTGTCTAATAGTTGTAACAAAAATGACGGAAACATTATTAACGCCTCTTGTATTTGATGGTCTGCTCTCTCTATTAGATCCGGAGTTTTATTAGATTTCGATAAATAATAGAGAGATAACGACACGGAGTAACAAAAGTTGGGCAAAAGTGACAGTTTCTTAATTGGTTCCCATTCCTCGTACACGTGGATCAGGTATTCGTATTGCTCGCAACGAATGGCATAAAAGTCAATCATTAACAGCACTGAAAGTGGATCTCCTTCGGGATCGAGACTACAAATACAAGTAAGCGTTTAATAATGAGAAAAAAGAATTGGTAGTTACAGGTACTGATGTTCTATAGGTGTTCCATGGATTCGATACAAATTGGGGACAAAAACATTATTTTTTACTCAAGTATTGAGTTATTGATTCAAATCTATATATTTTTGTATTAATTCAAATTGCAATCGAGTGCATACCTGTGCGCTAATACGGGTAATCAAATCTATGAAACAATTAGAGTATATCAACAAATCCTTACCCGAGAATTAATTTACAGAATTCGAGAGCCGTTCGATTGCAACCTCTTTGGCCAACGAATGACAAGTGTTTGAATAACGCGATATAAAAAGCTCTGTTCTCCGGACGCCTGTAGTCTAATCGACAGTTAGCCTGAGTTACATTGAAGAGGGGGTGAAATATATGTTCGATGCAATACAAAGCTCTCTCTAAACAAATAAAATTCGATTAAAAATCAATTCTAATAAACACAAATAACTACCGATGAGTTCAGCGGCCATTTGATTGTCTTCAGCCATTTTGCAGACATCACTGAATTGGATGAGTGTATCGATATGGTAGGGATGACTGTTTAAGATGGCCACCAAATTGTCGGGATTATAGCTCTCGACGGCGTCGAGGAATTGGAACTGAACTGATTGGTAGTTCTTGTTGTGAATGATATTGAAATACAAGATGTCGTCTATTTTTTCGATGTATTCCATAGCAATACCACATTTGCCGATATTCTGCCAGTTCTTGGGGTTCACTAAAATCCACGAACGGCTTATACTATGCCTATGATTCCTACCACGTCTTCGGTTAAGCGCCACCTGTTCTGCTTGTATTACTTTAGACCCAAAAATTCTCTTCATTTCGTTTTCTGCGTTGAGATACCTGTGTTCGACATATAATAAACTCTTTTTGTGGACTTTTTGCGTATCGTTTTGTTGTCTATTCGTTGCCTCGAATTCACAATTGCCTAACATTTTGTTCACTTCCTCTACAGTGGTGTCGATGTCATCCAACTGTCCCTCAAGACTCTTCTGATTACGTATTTTCTTCTTTTTCTTACGCTTTTTCTTTAAACTATCTGTGCTTTGAGTGGAGTCCTGTTTCTCGAGTCTATTCTTCTCAACCACTTTATGTATTGAGTCGTTATCCTTATCGTCGTCTTCTTTGGCCTCTGTGTCCGACATTGAGTTTTGCTCCAAATTATTCAACTGAAGAATATATCAAAAGCAATGTTAGACTGTAAGTAAACACCGGTAGTTGCCGGTAAACACCGGTAACTCAACAATGAGTTAATTAGTGGTAATTTGGTTTTACTGACAGGACTTTAATAACAGTTCGAGTATTTAGAGCATTAAATATCATTTCGACTAAAGGGATACCGACGGGTCAATGAAGTAAAGGTAGTAAATGAATAAAAATAATTACTAATTCGAATCGATTTATCGCCAGTTTTTTGCTTTTGTTGGCTTTCGGTGTCTTATTGTTGTCATTACTCAGAGAATCGCTTTCAGAACCGCTAATCTGTTTGTCATTAGTGGCCACCAATTCATTGCTATCGCCGTATAATTTCTTCAGCACTCGATTCGACATATTTTTCGATTTGAGTGAAGATTAGTTAAAAATCATTAATATTTTAGATAAATATTTCTAAAATTTAAACTAAACTTTGTTTTCAGTTATTTTATGAAAACTTTGAGCAAAACATAAAAAAATTTAAACAAATTTTATTATAAATTATAAAAATTTATTTTAATTAATCACATAATTAGCGAAACATATGATAAAAACAAGAAAAACATTTGTTTTTCTTTACATTTTCATACATAAAAACGTTATTTGGGGTTAAAAACAATTTATTGCAATACCGAACGAACATATTTGAAAATCAGATATTAATATACGATAGGGTTTTAAATAATATATTTTATTAATTACGTAATTTGTGTTTGTAGTGCTTGTGCGACATCTCTATCAGGGATTTAAATATTTATTATCGGTGTTTAAAATACAGTAGTATTTATTTGTTAACTACAAACTAGTGTAGACTACAATTAACTTAAACTACTGTAGTATTCTGTAGAATACAGTTAACTTTAAAACTTTACAAATATTATGTTTTTTGAGGTATTTTTGTAGAGATCTTTAAATTAATTTATTTTCTAAGACTTAGTTTTGCTATTATTTTATAATGCATTAAATTTTTATATTGAAGAGCAATAAATAACAACTTTTTTCCAATTAATAAATTAATTTAGAAATTGTTTAAATTTAATATATTTTTATTTTGAATTATTTATATGAAGTTGTAATGGAATCAAGTGATCAATCAAGTAAACGAAAAGTGGCCTTAATTTCGGGTATCACTGGACAGGTATTATACAATTTATATTTTATTGTCTATAATTGCTAATACCGGTAGTAATGCTCTGTTGGAGATATTGTATGAAAGAGTGTTTTATTACTACTCTTATAGTTTGCATAATTCTGTTCTGTTTTATCATTACTTTTACTGTATATACAACAGAACCCAATGACTTGTTTTAATATAAAGAATTCACGTTATTCTACAATAATATACAGTATATTCCACATATATATAAACCTCTTATTAATCGCTTTTATAATGAATATACTTTGAGAATATAAAACAGAATCATTGAATAATTTATTAATACTTAATATTAATTGTATTTAATGTAAAGCATTGTTAAACTTAATTATTTATAACATAGAATCTTATATATAGATAGAATATTATAGCAAAGCACTGAAAAATACTAAATAATTGCAAAGATTGAAAAGTATTAAAGTTTATTTCAAAAACATTTTGGAATACTGTATACGAATATTTATAATTATTTCTTCAATTATGTAAATGAATTTTTTTTCTCTCTCTCTCCCCTCTCTCCCTCTCTCTCTCTCCCTCCCTCTCCCTCCCTCTCCCTCTTTCAACTTCAAACTTTCAAACACTTAGTTTTATAATAATTGTTCACGATTTGCCAAGATTTATATACTTAACTACCTTTAATTCTAGAAAATCTAAACCATATTTTTTATAAAATTATGAAAAAATTTTAACTTGAATTTTCGAAAAATTATTTATTTTCTCTCTGTTATAAAATTGCGTACAGTTGATCCAGGAATATCAGACCTGTTACAAACTTTTATTAAAATGTTATTTACTTTAATTAGAGACCAATCCCGTTTGGTTTGGAAGGCTTGTTTTCTAAATACAATATATCTAATTATTGAAATATTTATGAGCTTAAAAACGTTAATCTGAATATTGTGAACAATTTGAAGAAAATAAATTAAATTGAACATTAAAGAGTAGAATTAAATTTGTAATATAATCATGAATAATAGTGAACTTCATTTAGTTAGAATTTATTAAATTTAAACTTAGCGTAAATTTTTGGTATAACTTTGAATTCACACTTATGAAATATTCGTAGACCTGTAAATATTCAAACTTTAAATGTGAATATTTAAAGATAGAACACAAAAGGGGTCACATGGATAAGCCCTAGAGGCTTCTAACCGATATAGTCTTTAAGTAGTCGTCAATCCTCACATTATTTCTTTAGGAACCATATTTCTAACACTTACCGTTTTCGACATATTCAGTATTCAAGAATTTCTTTATAATGGTTGGTATAGGAAAGAATTCTATTTTCAAAAATTAATTTAACCCCCGCGCCCCAACTCAAATCAAGTGAAATTTTTATGGTAACATCTATTTGATGTAAAGATGTTTTTGTGACAGTTTCATTGGTATTCTCCAACAAAATTTGAAAATTAATGTAATTAAATACTATAATATTGCAATGTAATGCAAGATTTAGTCTTGAGCTCTAATATATATTCTTACGAAAATGGCGGATTGTATCCGCTGTGGAATTTCACGAGGAGTTCAAATATGTAATCAAAATTTTTTATCTCAAATACTTTTTGAGTTATTCGACTTCAAATGTCAACAATTAGTTATACACTTAAGATTTTTTGATGTAATTTCTTAATGTTTTATATGTATCTGCTGTGGAATTTTACGAGGAGTTCAACTATGTAATTGAAATTTTTTTATCTCAAATACTTTTCGAGTTATTAGAAAATAGGCTCTAGGCTCAGGCTCGCCCAATAAAAAAAATAGGATCAGACTCGTCGTTTAAAACAGACTCAGGCTTAGGCTCAAAGCTTTTCGAGCCTATGCTCGCAAGGCTCAGGCTCGTTATTTTTGAGCCTATTATCATAAATAATAATAACACTATCTGTTGTGT
>JAQGCF010000237.1:0-11871 GCA_034699405.1 Hermanniella punctulata | reverse complement strand
ATCTTAAAATCTGAATATCTCGAAAACGGTAATCGTTAGAAATATGAACTTTGATGTCAAAATGTGTTGATTAGCGACTACTTCATGACTATTTATGTAAGAACACTCTAGAGCTTAACACATCTCTCTCTTTATTATCGCAATTACAGATTTAATGTTTTGCATTGAATATTATTTTCATTAAAATTTTTAAAAGTCTTTAAACAAAATTAATTTTCAGTACAGTTTCAGTAGAGACTAATTCGTTATAACAAGACTTTCTTTTTAAGCTAACACTGTATGTATTCGATAAAGGCGTATACATGTATTCTTAATATGTAAGTTAAGAATTTTCATAATTTTATGAAATAATTTGTATTAAACTGAAATATAATATGAATTTTATTTGCTTTCATAAGGTATTATATTATATAATATGAATTATAGGGAAATGCATTGTTAACTGCGCTGATTGTGCGCTCTTTTATTCAATAGTGTTGAAAATGTTTTCCAATAATTAATATTTTATTCATATTTTTACTATTATTTATAATACACTCACAGCATCTGGTGATAGACGAACTTCTTTAGGACATGATCTCAAAATAAGCTGAAGGGGTACAACAACAGCACCGGTAGGCTTCTGAGCCAAAACATGAATTGGTAACTGTTTATTCTCCTATCATTCAAATTAAAATATTTAAAAAGAAAAATCCATTTAAATCTTCAATTACTAATTACTTACTCCGCCGGCAACTAAAGGATCAGCTCTTTGTGACAACAATAGTCTGATAGTATCCTCACGTGCATAAGCACAGGCCAAGTGTAAGGCTGTAATTCCATCCTAGATTGTAAATAAGATGGGATACCCATTAAGATATTACATGAATACATCATTTTATGATATTTTAAAAATAAATATAAAATAGTTTAACAATAATTTAATATTTGATTCATTGCCTCATTTAAATTCAAAATTATTGTTTTATATTTACACTAATCCTAATCTTTTTTAATACATGATAAGTTATCATTGATAACCTTAAACAATCAAAGTATGGTTTTCTATAACTATAACATTCTCTTTATATTGCTATTAAAAAACTAATTTGTTTTCATTTAAAATTTCGAGATTCAAAACATATTAGATATTAAATGTCAGAATTCGTGTTATTCTTGAGAATTATTTTTTTTTACTGATTCATACATAGAGTAAAAACAACAGAATTTTAGTTTATGTAATTTTGACACTAGAAGTAATTCCGGAAAATAAAATTCAATAAACTCTTATTAAATTAAAATATACTTTTAAATGAATAAAACTTTCTTATGGTCTTTCCCAACACGTGTAACAGTTTGAGTAATTTTACAAAAAATTACTATTTTATCGATAATACAGTACTTATTATAATAAACTGATAAACTCTGTTACTACTGTAGAGTACTTAATGAAAAATTATGTTCTAATTCTGTTGACTCTATTGTTGTTGAGATTAGTTTTGTTTGTTTTAGAAAAGAGTTCATTAACTGTCATTAAATGTAACGAAAACTCCATTAATATTAAAACCGTTTATTTATTCATTGAGTCATTTAATTAAAAGCTTTATATCAAAACAAATTAAGAGAAAAGCAAACCTTTGCGATAGTATTAACTGGATATCCGAGATCTATGAGTTGTTCCGCAATCTGTATCCGATTGTCTTTCACAGCAAACATCAATGGAGACCACCCGGAGTTTTCCGACACCGCATTCACGTCTGGTTCGACACTATGTTTGAACGCATACTTAATAACAGTGTCCACTCCAACCCAATCACCTTTTCTGCACAATGCGATCAACTTATGACTGAAATCGGAGGGACCCCTGTTTTTAGACCCCACTGTCGGCGTCGAATACTCGTCTAAATATTGCTCGATTCGATCAAATATTGCCGGCTTTTCTTGTGCCTGTAGGGGTGGTTTCTTTGTAGAGGGAGGCAGTCGACCCCCTCTCTGAGCCGGAGATCTATCTTTGGATCTATCTTTAGAAGTACTTCTTTTAGTCTCTCTGTCCAGCGATACCTTTGGTGTTTCTTTAGATGTTTTTTGAGTTTCTTTTCGCGGAGGGATGTCTTGTCTCGAGGGTCGAGGAGAGGCATCAATGGCTCCTTTGCGAGGAGAGGGGTCCACACCTTTTTGAGGAGTAGGTGCGGGAGCTCTTTCTTTGGATGGAGAACGCGATGGGAGGGGAGATGGGGCTGGACCTAAACGGGGGGACAAATTGGTCGATACTTTTGGAGAACGAGAAGGCGAAGGTGATAGACCTGGAGGTCGGGGTTGTATTGGGTCTAATCGGATGGGTTTGGTTTGTAATGATGTTTGTGGTAACGGTTTTGATGGCGTTGGTCTATGTCTTGTTGGAGGAGAGGGCATAGGTGAGACTTCAACGGGTGCTCTAATATCCAATTGTTGGACAGGTATAGAGACGTGGATTTGTTCCAATATTTTTGTTTCGTGTTTTGGAACTCTTTTGGTGTCATTTGTTTCCAATTTTTTTCTTTCGATTTCTTTTTGAGTTTCTTGAAGTGTAACCGTTTGTAACTTCTGGATGGGTGTCACCGGACCCGTGTATCTCATTGGAGACACAGGATATGTACCATAAATATCTTTGGCTACCGGCGCCGGTTTCTTATCATTATTATTGTTTTTATTCACAGAATTAGTGGCTTCACTGAGCTCTACCTGTTGTAACACATGGATTGGAGCTCCGGTCAGACGTTTTTTAGGGGACACCGGGAGGTTATCATAAATATTCTGAGCAATTGGTTTTTTAGGCTCGCCGTTCATTTCTTTATTTGCTGCCTTTGACAGTCTTTTCTCACTGCCATCACTAACAAACCCCTCGTCAAGTTTTTTCTCACTGTCTTTGTCTTTGGTTCCGTTTATAACTTCACTTTCATTTTCACTTTTATCACTGTTTTCTCCATTAGTTTTATTGTTATTATTATTACTTTTATCACTATTACTATTATTAGTATTATTATCCTCCTCTGCATTCCCGACGGGAGGCATTGTTTGGCTCAAAACTTTTCGGGTGTTTTCATAACTTTTAATATATTAGTTATTTTACTACTTATTGATTGCGAACTTTTTTGCTGAGCTCTACTAAAAAAATTCATATGAATTCCAACATTAATCGCATAATTAGTAACCATTGAGTGGACATATGTTACTATGAAAGGCGGAGTACCCGAAGAAGTTGTTATGGTTACTATTTTTTGGTACGTGACCGGCCAAGAATTGGCAATTAAGGCTCTCAGGAGAAATTTGCATACCTGCGCTAGTCTTTCGACCGTTTAATAAAAATAATTGAATGAATATTTGATAAATACTTTACTTTTTTCCTAAACTTTTGCTTATATTCCAAATGTTAATCATTTCTATTATGTGATGATTAAAACAATATTTAATATTGAACTTTAATTTCGCAATGTTTGGTCAACTCTTGCATAGAGAATAAGCAGATAACGGGAACCTCACCCATAATTCTAGATTCCTATGGACCTTGAACTGAATGGACTGAAGCGCATCACCAAAATTAAAAATATATAATATATTACATGACTTTGAAATAATCAAAATTATTTGTTTTTATGACTTATTTATTGAATGCCGTTTCGAAATACTTTTAATATTTTTTTCAAATGTATTCTATCTCTAAATGCATACAATAATCATAGAGTCTATGGATATAATTAACTCCAATGACTCGTAGGACCCAATTGTAATAATAATATGATTTATCAATTGTAAGCCAACAAAACAGAGTTCATATTTAAATTATATTAATATAATTAGAATAAGTAAAAAATTAGTACATGAGCTCATATACTACTTAGGATTCAACGCACACCTCGTATAACATATACGTGATTCACAGATATGGGTCCAAACATTTTTATCTGAGTTTCCAATCAATCCTTATATTACTCACACATAATGTCATCGATTGTGAGCACAAGTATCAAAAGGATTACAATTTCATTGCTCTGTTTGACAAAATGATTGCTTTTTTGTGACAAAATATTCTTTTTTTATATATAATTAAATTTATGTCATATAAGCAGTACTTCTATAAAATATATAACATTTTGACAAAAATATTTACACAAAATGTTTAATATTTAGAATCAAATGTATTATAATTTTTGTTATACTATCAAAAAAACGACAAATTTTTATTCAGGAAATTCAGTTTAAAGCACCAATAATTTCAAGAACTCTATGTTCTTTATCTTACCGGCGCTACTTTGAGGAGCATTCAATTTAGTCTCAGATCAGAGAAAGTACACTGTGTTTGCAATTATAGGATTATTTCCTAATTATCATAAATAGATTCCAAAAAATTTGATTCAAAATATTGAATAATTTGTACAACAATTCTATACAAACTTCGTTTGAGTCAACACTTCATAACAATTAATAAATTTGTAAAATAAAGAGTATTTTATAACTGCAACACATTTTCTATTAAATAAAAAAAACGAATGTTTAGAATAAAATCAATTCTAAATACAATAATAAAGTATTTTCTAAAATAAAATATAAATAAATATAAGGAAAAGTCACTTAAATTCTAACAAAAATTATATTAATTTTCAAAACTATTAATATTTTTAATCACTTTTCTAATCAGTATTTAGTGAGGGATTATCACTAAGTGATTGGAATTTGGGATTTGAGTTAAAATTGAGATAAAAGTTAACTAAAGAATATTTACTATATATTGAGATAAACATTAATTTAAATAATTGATTAACTGACAGTACAGTCAACACCAGATTTTGGTATACAATCCAATGTTGTGGCGACCGCTCGAATCAAATAAGTCATTGTCCCGTAATTACCTGAAGGGGCGCTATCGTAGAAATGCTGTTCACAACAAATTCAAGAAAAAAATTCAATTCAATACTAATTTTCTTTATAATAGTGTTCTCTTACCTGACATATATTGGCCGCTCCGCCACAAAAAGCTAACCTTTGATTATTATTAACGGCGCAACACAGCGTCGCGTCGCCATTCACTTGACGCTAAATTATAGACAAAATAAAGAATTAAAATATTTTTTTAAAAGATTTACAAAACTTAATAAACGAAAAATTAAAACACAATTCTGTGAACAGTTTAGTTGATTACCGGACAGTCACTGAAAAACTAAGTTCAAAATGTTAAGTGTTTAGTGTAGAGTCAAGTTTAGTGACAAACCTGGTCTTCGAGGAAAATTTGATTTCCTCTGTGGACCAATTGCTCGATATTTATAATACCTCCCAATGACTTGACGGCCTCGTGCTCTACCAATAACGTCAAAACCATTAACGCTTCGACCATTAATTGTCTATATTCTGGTTGTGGAACACAGTTAAGCACTTGTTCGGCCTGAAGAGCAAACTTAAGTTCTTCAGAAGTCATTTCACGCGTCAACTGTTGCATAAGAATTCTTCCCTCAATGGCTATTCCCTGACACTAATGACACAAATATTAATATTTCTTTTAATATGGATTCAAATATTAAGAGCTCTGACAGTGTGTAAACTCACTCTTTCGAGTACAGACCAAACACTCGTATAGAAACCTCTCGGCACTCGGTTAAGAGCCCCATCTAATCTGCGGCGTCGGAGCCACTGTCCCTGTCTATCATTTTCAAAGCCATATTCGTCATTACTAGCGATACTCGTTTCAGAAATGGGGGAAATGCTGTCCACAAAACTTTTTTTGCTAATCGTTCTGTCGTTCATAATCGAAACGCGACCACTTCTGGCTGTGGGAATACCATTACAACAATATAACTCATATTTTATGAGATTTTCATTGTTTAAACAAAATATCAAATATTTACCACTTTTTATAGTAAATTCTTTTCCACTGAGAATATGGTGTAAAAGTGTTTTCATCTCATATGGACTTAAATTAAGTAAATGTTCGGACGCCTCCTCTCCGTCACACTTGAGAGCACGGGCTAACTCTGAAGCCATAACTTGTATTATAAGACCGACTCTTAATCTCAACATTTCTTGAAAAAGTTGGGGTTCGGTGCGGATAAACATCGAAAAGTATATAAGCAATTCTTGAGTCAACATCGCTGTGCTCTGATCGCCACCATGTGTTTGATCGATAATTTGGCGCAACTCTTTGGCGGGTAATGGCCTAATGATTGCCTGTTCGTAATGCGGAGGCATTCCTACAGTTATTTGTTTTTGACGAACTAAGAGATCTGCGACAGCTTTGGACAAGTCCTCCACTTGTTTGCCGAGCATTCCCGCCGAATGTCTTATTAAAGCCCACTTCTTCTCAGTGCAGGCCTTCTCGTAAACCTCTTTCAGCAAATCCCTGACTGTCATCGGCTTATCAATGCCCAAACCTGTGTCCCACGAAAGGCCTCTAAACATATGTTAAGATATTGTTTAATGGAATGAATGCATGAAATCAATTAACTTATTAAAGAAGAGGTAGTGAAGAATGTCCGCCTGTTCCTCAATCATTTCCGCCTCCTTATACATTGTAATCAGTTCTTCATCTCTGATGTCTTCATTGATGTTGAGTTCAGACATTCCGCGTAACTTCTTTTCAGTCATTCTTGAGTTAATCTTTTGAAAACCGATAGTATTTTCACTTTCATTGGTTTCCATTTGAAAGGATTTTGTCGGAGAATGCAATTCATGCAATGGAGACGAATGGGTAGACGAGTGCTCGGATGAGGGCCTAGATGTGGCGGTTTGAGTAACACCTTTATGTTCGAGATAAGTATTTCTTAATTGAGTCAGATCTGAGGTCAGGTATATCGAGTGCAAGAGTAGTGAAATAGTAGTGAAACAGTGGTGTAATGCGTGCGAATCACAACCGATTGAAGTAAACATCAAATGAAAACAAAACAAAATAATGTTATTTGTGTCACATTAAGTGTTAGTGATATACAATACAGAGTGAACTGACTCATACCCGGGTCGTATTGATCCACTTGTATAGAACGCGTTCTTTTAATAATTCCCGAAACTCCCGATTTTCGGGATCTGATACTTATTTTTCGTTTAGCCGACACCTGACGCGAGATTTTCCTAACAAACGGTTTCTTAAGCTCTTTTTCGAGAAACTCTTTGACGTTCTCATTGAGCCCCTCGGGGTCACCGTCTTCTGTGTTCGATAGAAAGCTTAAACTAGTAATACAAGAAGTACTGAGAAAGTCTTCAAGTGTTCCCAAAACAACTCGCGTTCCATTCAAATAACCGCTTTTGAGCTTTTTTAAGGTTGATATGACTGACACAGGAATTCGATCGTTCTCTGGTTAGAGGAGTATTACATTTGTTTGATTATAGAGTTTTATCATTGATTTTCACTTTCAAAACAGAAATATAAATAAATGAAATTATATTTTCGAAGTATTGATTATACAGCGCAGAGGTGGACATTGGATCCATTTGTTTTGACGCGAGAGATCAGAGACTTATTTGCTTTCATTCAGAATTAGTTTTACTGATAATTAGTTTTATATAATTTTATTATTAACTCATTTATGAATTGTTTGGTTTTGTTTGAATAGGATTTAAAACACTTTACACTTAATCAAACCTGAATACTGGATATCTGCGCTCCGATAGTAAAAATATGCCTAAAGTTTTATAGTTTAAATCCAAACTTAATCCAATTTCCAACTCTAACACAGAGTTATTATAACTCAGTAACAAATGTTAGGAATACTAGAATTAAATTCTACTAAATTACAGGTAATTATAGTAAACATGTGCTCAGAATTGAAATACAGATAAATACCTCCGAGAACGCTGTGTCTCATTGGAATGACAACTGTAGGCCTCCCTAACATACGCCAATTGACTTTCAAAAATGCAATTTCAGATTTAAATATGTCTAACAATAGGTTTGTGTCGGAAGCGATATAATACCGGTGTTCGTCAACAAACTATTACAATAACAATTACTACCGTTAATTAATCAATAATTGGTTTGAATGGCAAACCTGTGGAGTAAAAGCAAAAATCTTGTCCTGTAATGAATACAATTTACTTGTGCTCAAGAGTCCGACTTCTCGTGACTGACGGCCCGAAAGCGCTAACTTTTTATTATAACCTAAATATGCGTATAAATGACTTAGAAGACTGGCGGGTTGTACTTCAATAGGTGCCACATCTGCAAGTGTTTGGATATGTATGTCGTGTTGGAGGAGTTTGTCCTGAATTTTTGAGTCTTCCGCTAATATCACAACTAAACCAATAAAACAAATAAATTACAAAACAATAATTTCATCTCAATTATCACATACCCTGTACTACAACGTCGGGTTTCTTTTCAGCCCCTAGTCGTCTATTTAATGGGTCGAGTTCTCCCGGCGCTATAAACCCCTCCTGTAATAGTCTTCCGACAATATATAACGATTGAGCCCACATGAAAGGACACGAACCAATTGGGTATCGTTCCTGACTGTGCGGTTGTTTATACTCTTGTTCTACAAGATGTCCGGGTACGGCATACATCTCCGGAACTAATTTAAGGCCGTCTTCTGTTTTAATTAGAAGTGTTTCGAGTGCTTCCGAATACTCTTCGACCTGTTTTTCAACAAAAAAACAATTGAAAACAATTTAAGAAACTTTTGGTTTGTATTAAAATAATTGCAAACCATATCTCTGTCGCCATTGAAGAGTCCGTCGAGTATGAGGTAACAGAAAAATAGAGGCCATTCGCACTCTATGTTCTCGAACACTTTGAGCTCCGAGGGTTCGTAGTAGAGTCTGGTTGGGTCCTCCTTTGCTGTTCTGAAGCCATCCCTTAAGAATCGTCTGCAGCCATACCTCCCCTGAAGTTTTTGTTTGATGTTATTTCGGGTCATTTCAATGAGTTGTTTGTCTTCGAGAGCAAACGCGGGGTAACTGATGATAGAGAGGAGAGCGGCGTCCACTTCCTTGGAGTTGGACTCTCGCGGAAGCATTGACTGCAAGACTGCGTGACATTTCTGCGCCTCATCGGCCAACACATGGATCACAGATGAAGGACCGCCTCTTCCGCCAAATAAGTCCAATTCGTTCATCGCTTCGAGCGCTGCCTTTGCCATACCTATAGAGCTGGCGTTGAGCTCAGGTAAGCCGTGATTGGTTTTGTCCCCCCTCTCCCAAATGCCGTAATCGGGTATACAATACGTGGATTCGATATAAAACACCAAATTCTGAACGAACGCCACTTCGTCTAAATTGAAGATAATCTGAAGACCGGAAGCAGTCATTTGAGCCAAAATCAAGAGAAACAAAGAGGTGGCGTCCATCTGGAGGTGACCCCACTCGTGGTCGCCAACAACTGTCAACATTGTGTTCGACGAGTATTTCGCGTGAAGTGCATCACTTGTCGATTGGGTCTCTTTGAAGGCCTCGAGTTTGTCCTTTTGTCTAACCATTGCCATCAGAAGACCTCTCATTAACTTAACGCACGACTGTTCCAATTCGTATGTCTTAGCCCTGTCCTCATCCAAGTCTGTGTTCTTCTTGTAAGCCATACTCAAAGCCCAGACCGCGAGTATTGAGTAGAGATTGTCGCGAACCCACGCGTGGTCTGAGTTGGTCTCATTCTGGTGGTAATGACTGGTAGGCAAAAGACCTGTCACTGCGTTCTAATCAAAACATTCATTCAATGAGTTGTTTACGTAAATAACCCAACAATTCATTCATTACCTGATGGTCTAAAATGGTTCGATAGACTATCCTTTGGTAGTAATCGAGTCGAACCCCGGAATTACTCCTACTTCTCATCACTTCTGCACTAATTTTTAATTTCCTACAAAAACTACTTTTTTATCGAAAATTTTTTTTTTATATTAAACGTCTATTAAATCATTTGAGAGTTATTTTATTAGATTTTCGTATTTTTATTTATGATTAATTGAATTTAAGTAAAATTATATCTAAATCAGTAGTAATTACGGGATATTTAAGTTGTATTTAAAATATTTAATTTTTTAAAAACTAATTCTCATATGATTTTCGCAATCCATTCACTTAACAATCATTGCTTTATTTATAGCTCAAATGTAGTCCTATTTCATACGTACTTCGGTTGAGTTTATGTGATTATATATTTGAAAAAGTTATAAATATTTTTTCAATTGAGAGATATGTTCTTAGAGTGAAAGTGATGAATAGGCTGTCCTTGAATGCAGTGCCAAAAACTGCAAAACTATACAAAACAAACCCTGTAATCAGTTTTTAGCATTAGGAATCGATTTTTTAATAAGAATTTTTTTTATAAGTTTTGAATCTTTTTAAAAGTCAAAGATATAAATGAAAATAAAGAAATAACTTTAAATGATAGACAATTAATTAAAGATAAAAGTGTCAAAATTAGGAGATAGGATATGTTATCGATAGTATATCAATGTCCTTTTGCTTTATCAACAGCACAAATATTTAAATAGTGTTATTGAATGATAATTTATAAGTTAAAACTTTTACTGCATTTAATGTTTTGAATTTTTTGGCACTAAATTAATAGTTCATATGAAATAACATTTTAATAAACTTAATCCTTAACTACAGTAAACATTGCAAGATTACAGACAGATATTTAATGTCTAGGACTTTCCTTGAATGATTAAATATTCAGGAATATAAAAATTAAACAAGTTTCTTTACTGTTATAAAATTATTCTGCAGATTAATTCATTGAAATGAAGTTCAAACAGATTTATCGCAAAATAACGTCATAAAGAAAATCTTTTCAATATTATACATTAGTTCTTAACTTTTTTTCACTAAAGAGCCAATAAGTGCGTATAAAAATATAAGCAGAGAATCAGAAAAATATTTATTTATTTAAAAAAATTTAATTAAATACTGCTTTTATCACATAAAAACTCATACTGAACACATGGATATTTATTGAATATGTCTTAGGATAGTTGCATAGTATTAATATTATTATGCGTTTGAAATAATTTCAATCAACATTTTGGTTCTAAATTTATAGAATTGGATAGAAAACAGATAGGGAGTGATTTATTATGATAACTTTATTTCATTATTTTAATATTTTATTACTATATTAATTTATACACTTAATATATGCACTACCTTCATATAATCTTTAAAAATGCAATGATAATAATGTCTTTTACAATCAATGTCTTAACACAAATTTATTTACACAAATTTGACACAAAATTTCACATTAAAAATAAATCTTTGAAACTTGACAAATGAAGAGTTATATATTTTTATATTAAACACATAATTTTAAAATTGATTTCTTTCTGCAGCGATCACTAAGTAGTTAAGCGGTTAGTGTATTTTTTCAATATTTATAGATGTTGGGTTCTATTTGCCCAATATCCAAATGTGTAATTTAGTAATACAGGGCATAAGGCTCCGTAAATTGTCAGCCCATAGTCTTTCGAACACTGACACGGTTTAGTATATAACACTGCCTGTAGTCTAAAATGTACAAATTACATAGAGCTAGACAATGTCTCACTTAAATTGGTTGAGGTTGGTGAAATGAAACGAAATAAAACGTTTTTTAAAACACGAACATAGATTAACATTCAATTAAAGAAAACTTATAAAGGGCTATTCATATAACTCATTAAAGCAATGGACTATGAATAAAAGCATTGTGAGCCAGTTTTGGCTCGCAAGCCATGTTGTGAGTTTATATACTACTTATCAATTTGGCGTTTAATTTTGAAAATTTTAAGTATTATATAATAGCCATCTATTTAAGAAATAAATTTTATTTCATTTAAATAGTTTATTACTTTAATAATGGATGAAAATATATTGTGCACTGTTTTAATACTGTATACAGGCTATGTAATATAGTTTATTAAAAAGAATGTCTAATTTTAATATTAATATATAAAT
>JAQGCF010000236.1:0-11877 GCA_034699405.1 Hermanniella punctulata | reverse complement strand
CTTAGAATTCAATTGATTTGTGGTAAACAAAAGGTAAAACAATTTTCCAAATATTTTTAAGAGTTTTATTACACTTTTCCCGAATTTTTCACAAATTCTTTTCATAAAGTGTTCATTTGGTTTCAATACCTCAGTTAACAAACTTTTAGGCTAACCTCACGAGTCACTGAACACTAATAAACGTTTGCAGATCAATCATTTGATGTATTTATAATTTACATAAAAAACTATATTAATTGTGATTTGATTTTTGAATCATTTAATAGAGTATATAAATACAGTATATTACTACCAGAGTATATGGCAATGGGGTCAAATCTTGGTCCTGGGAATCAAATAGGATTATAGTTATCTACGGGAGGCTACAAAAATTAGAGACAGTAATAAAAAATATATAATAAAAAATTGAATTTATAAAAAATATACAAAAAACTGTAAAATCTTAACACAAAAAAATGTTTTCCAAAAAATCAAAGGAATGTATTCAAGGAATTGAGAAACTGAAGTTTAGTGAAGTTTTTGTTTCACAATATTTGTCACTTTATCCAAATGTGTGGTCAAAAATTCGGCCTCATTTCCGAGCACAGTGTGTATATCAAACCGGCCCTCAAAGTCCTGAATAACAAAAATAAAAGTTTTATTAATAGAAAAACTTATTAAAGAAAATAGATTTTGTCGTCAGTAGTAACTGACCTCTCGTTTGATACCAAAGTCACTAAGAATTCTGTCCTGAATTCTTTGGAACTCTTCCTCTTTGCGCAACAACTTAACTACCGTTACGTCAGTCGTAATGTTTTTGATTTTCCTTTTAATCAATTTAGTCGTCTGCGAGTGTTTCAAACTCTGCATTTTTGCGATATTCTTCTTCCTATACCTGACCACCATCTCTGCCCTATCGAACGAACCGCGTATTATCTCATCGACATCTTTGCCGAACAGATGTTTTCCGCCGTAATGTTTCAAAAGTTCGATTAATTTACTGATTCGTTGGTTTTCGCCTAAAAATTATAATTAAGTAATAATTTTTTAATGAACTTAATTGTAATGAATGTAAGATAGAATAGAGTGAACTTTATTCAATCATTTAAATGATTCTAACCTTTAATTTCCATGACTTCCTTCTGAATCCTAATGAGTATCCTTTCGGGCATAAAAGCCCTCAAATACCCGAAAAGTATTTCAAATCTCTCGTCTGTACTCCAGTCGTCTTTAACTCCAGCATCGGATGGATCTAAAATAATTAGTGTATCCATTGGGGTGTGTTTTCTGCACATATGAATGCCGACAATGGCGCCGAAAGAGTGGCCAACGATGTCGTAGTGTCCGCTGGGCATCAGTTGCTTGAGTTTGTCTTTATAAAACTCACTCACTTTCTTAATGTCTTTCAATTCTTGCATTGTTTTCATCCAATTCAACGCAATCACCGGTCGATTGATCTCTTTGGCCAATGTTTTCAGTGATTCAAAAATGCCTTCAATTGGAGGTAAGAAAAACACCGGTTTTCCTAAACATATAAACAATAGTAGTTTTAATATAACAAGACTCGACTCATATACTGTAAGTTGTGTATACCTGTGGTCACGTCATTCAGTGCAGTTGTGGGCTCTATAGGCATATCAAACCGAACTGACGCCAAATTGTTCCTCACTTTCTTCACGTCATCCGAATATTGTTTTAATCCATCTTTGTTTCCATCCCTAAACTCCTTTAACTCTCCGACAGTTATTTTCTTGATGTCAGTGAGGGCTAAATGTATTTCGTAATCCCTTTCCAGTCTCTGTTGTATCTCTACCGCCATCATTGAGTCGAGGCCCACATCTCCTAGAGTTGAGTCTTCCGGACGCGAATCAATGCCCAAATGTGAGCACAATTGAGTCAACACTTCATCCTCTCCCTTATCGCCACTGCTCTGGTTGTCGGCTTTTACTATAGATGAAAGAACTGCATTCGGGGTTTGGAGGAAACGGTCCAATACGTCGAGACATGAGGAGATGCGCTGAAGATGTATACCAGCAAACAGTTTCATAGCGTCTGCCTTATCATCAGATGTGAGTAATTGTTCCGCCACTATACCAACATCGCCAATAGGACCCCACTGTATGGCCAGACCGGGAAGACCTGAAGTAACGTAAATCAAATATTTTTATTTAACGAAATAAATATTAAAATATTCCAAAACCTAACCGTCTGTTCGACGACTTTCGCATATCCTCTCCATTGCAGAGTTGGCGTAACCGTAATTGGATTGACCGCCATTTCCTCGACCAGCGGTTAATGAAGAAAAGGCCACAAAATAATCCAGTTTTGGACACTTGAGACGAGTCACTTCATCCAAATGTTTGAGACCATTGAGTTTTGGATGACATACTTCAGCAAAACTGTCGATCGTTTGGTTCTCGATTAGAGCGTCCTTTAGAATCATCGCCAGATTGAAGACACCACCGATTGGACCGCCAACACCTGACTCATCGATGAGTGCATTCGCGCCCTCAAAGGTGTTGGCATTACAGGTGGAAACAGATATATCGATTCGATAGTCTTCAATAAGTTTACCAAACTTTCGGAATCGTTTCAAATACAACTGTTGGTAACCATTTTTCACACCAGTTCTTGAAGTAAGCACTAGTTTTTTGGCACCTCTAAGAACCATCCAATACGCCAACTCTAAGCCAAAACCTCCTAAGCCTCCAGTAATGATATAAACCTTTAAAAAATAATTGAAAAAAGTTTAATAATTGTTTGAAATTATGTTTTTAGTAATTATTAAAACTTTTATTTATTTAGTTTTGTTTAAAAATTAGTTTTAATCCATTAAACAAACCTTTGAGGGATGAAACCAAGTCCTAGTCGTGGCCTCAACTCTCAGAGTTTGAGGTGAGAGCAGTATTTTTTCACTTTCTTCATCCCTAATCTTTATCAACACTTTACCCACATGTTTGCCAGTTGTCATATACCGGAAGGCGTCCTCAACCCTATCCTTCTGGTACACTGTTCTCTCAATGGGTCGAACGACACCTCTTTTAATGCCGTCATTCAAGAGTTGAGTCATTTCTTCCATAAAAATCTTCAATTGTCTCGAATTGGGTCCCTCTCTGAATATGCAGTCGAGACCCACGCCATGGAATGTAATGTTTTGTAAGAATGCAATTAAACCCAAACTCTTATTCATTTGCATATCATATTTGCCGATCTCCAGGAACCGGCCGTTGGGGGCCAGACATCGAACAGAGGCCTAAATTACACGTAAAAAACTGTAATAAAAATTTCATACAATAAAAAAACAATTAAATAGCAATACTTGTAGTTTGTCTTCAGTGAGTGAGTTGAGTACCACATCTACTCCCTTGCCTTTCGTGACTTTCATGAGTTGTTTCTCAAAACTGGTCTCGTGAGAGTTACCGATGTATTTGTCGCTAATATTGAACTTTTTCTTAATGAACTCTCGCTTTTCATTGTTTCCTACCGTAACAAACACTTTACAGTTCATACTCTGGCAAATAAAAATAGCCGCCTGTCCGACACCACCGGCGCCCGAATGAATCAAAACTGATTCGCCGCTCTTTAACTGTCCTCTTGTTATTAACGCATAATAAGCAGTTGTATAGACAACGGGTACAGTCGCCGCCTCTTCCAGAGACCAGTCATCGGGTACTTCCCAAAGAAAGTCTTTATGTGTCAATAAAGTAGTGGCAATGCCTTTGAATGGAACCATTCCCATCACTCTTTTGCCGGTATCAGTTCGACGTCCGGCAAATTCAAGACCAATCACACAATCAAAGAGTGCTGATTCGGGTCCGGGTTGTATCTTACCCGACACTAACACCACGTCCTAAATGATAAAAATTATATGTTTTTAAATGCAATTAATATTTGTTTTTCGATTTAATTACTTTGAAATTAAGCGCCGAATAGTAAACATTACACAAAACTTCTTTGGGATTTCTCTCACTTTCGGTCATTTCGGGAAAGTATTTGTGGTGAGCGTCGAACCACTTAAGGCTTGACATATCTCCCCGCGTCACCACATTGAGGTAGGCGTGTTCAGTGCATATGGTTTCCTGTTCTTTAGGCAAACATAAGTGCCTTAAAGTTCCCCATTCGCTGTTGCGGTAGATGTTAGTCGACAGGTCTAACATTTTCAGCTCATTATAAGGCCAGAGGTCAAAGTTGACAGTTTTTGGTAGTTTGTTGTCGTAATCAAAGATACATCTGATATATTGTCCGCCAGATTCGAGTCGAAGACAATTAGTGAGACCAATGACTCCATTAATTGAAGTGTCGTTTGCAATGAGCCAAATATTTTTGGCAGTTTCTCCATCTTTATTGTCCGCTATTTTCTCCTTAAGAATTTCCACCCAATCCTCATATTTATCAGTTATGATATGAATAACTTCTGTGTCTTTGATTTGTTGTCTCAATTTTCTGAACAATAGTAGAGAACAAGTGATGGAATCAGTTCTACGCGAAACCAATTTGAAGCCATATTTTTCTGCGAAACTCATATAGTCTTTCACTTCATTTGCAGATAATATCTGATGACTGGGCTCGCGGTCCAGGAGTTCAAAGGTTGCAATTTCTGGTGGAGTTAACACATGTCGGTAAGACATGAGTAAAAACCCATTTTCCTATTGATTTACATTAGATTAAGTAAATTCAGCAAAACTTTTGTTTACTCGTTATAGTGAACTCTTGTTAGGCATTAGGTGTCAGTCATTTAATGAGTTAGAATTGATTTAAATTAATAGAAGAGTAAAAAGTCAATACCTGTTCACTATATTGAGTTATAATTGAAAGTATTTAACTTTTCTTACCTTAACTGAATGTTTAAACTCTTTCATCTGTTCCTCAATTGCCCAATGATTTACTATAGAATTATTTGTTCTAAAAATTAATAAATCCATTGAAGACATGTCTTTAATAAAGTTATTAGAGTTTTGTAGATCCCATTCAATCATTTTTAGACCATATGACTTGATATCATCGGGAAGTGTTGAAGGCATAGGGTTTGCGATCGTGTAATCAAAGTTGAGAACAGAAATCGTAGAATTTCTTAATGTATTTATTAGAGTCGGAGCCAATAAGTTATTGTAAGGACTTATTTCCAAAACCTATTGAAAAATTAATTTAAAGTAAAATAAAATGAAAATCACTTTTAAATCAAATATAAGTTCAAAAGTAATATAAAGTAAAAGAGAAAACCAATGGTTTGACACAAACCTTAAGATTCTTATCAAAACTATTCTCGAGAACCAAATCAAGTGACGGTCGAATAAAACGCTCGCAATTAAACATTGAGTTTATATAATCAAATGAGATATCATTTTCCGGTTTATCGAAAATACTTTTGATCGCAGTTTCGAATTCAATCACATGTTGTTTGTCATCCTTTTCGACAATAATATTACTGTTGTCGTCGATCTTAAGCGCAGACAACTCGTTGATCACTTTGAGCAATACGTGATTACTTCCATCTTCTTTTCTGTCAACGTATTTATCAATGACTGTCTCATCGACTGCTTTATAGCCATTCATCTTAAGTTTGTTCACTTTAGGACTCATTTCTGTGAGACGTTGTCCTAAAGTACAGCACACCTGAATGTATTCAACTAAACTCGTTTTGTCGTTGGCTTCGATGGCATTCTCTTCATTGTTGGCAATGAATTCATACTTCTCTACGACTAACCCCGGCTGTCCCGGTCTTCGGGGAACGTTCACAGGTAGAAAGCCTTTGATTTCAAGACCTTTGATATAAAAAAAATTAAAATTAATTTGAGATTAAAAGTGTTTTGAGTCAAAACTTCTAAAACTATTATAATAATTGAGTTCACAAATGAAAGATTTAGTGAAAGACTTCTAAGACTTAAACAAATATAAGAGCATTCAAAAAAAGAATTGTATGGAAAATTGAATGACTCGCAAACGGTTAGAGATAATCTAATTCTGTAAAATGCATTTAAAAGATCTATCGACTGAGCGTCTAATCCACTTTAGTTCATTAAAATCGGATGATTATTTGTATGCGAGTTTGGACACTTCTCGGAGGACATGGTCACAGCTTACTCTACAATACTAAGAATTTATTTCAAAAATGGAAATCAAAGTAGACATATAACAGTTTAATTTTAGACCAGAACCATTAAAATCGGATCACTCAAACGGACACAGCAGTTTTATTTTATTTTGCAGCAGCATTCAATTTTATTCAATTTATTGCTGTTTTTAGCTTTATTTTCGACTTTTTATACGATAACTCTACGATATTTTAGAATTTTCTGATTTTTAATGAGTTTTTATGATAAAAAGTCAATTATTGATGATATTTAAAATTTAACTAATTTTAATGAACTAAAGTGGATTAGACGCTCAGTCGATAGAACTTTTAAATGCATTTTACAGAATTAGATTATCTCTTACCGTTTGTGATTTATTCAATTTTCCGTACAATTCTATTTTTTTGAACGCCTCTAATATTATTTTAATATTTGCAAAAAAAATTTATTCAAACCTTTAGTATAAACAGATCGATAATCGATATCGAAGGCCACGGGAATAATGGATATCTTGCCCTCATCATCGGGATTCTTCTCGAGAGCAAAGTTAGAAATGCCCAAAAACTCAGAGGCCATGGATTCCTCGCCGAACTTGAGGGTCGCCTTTACGTTTTCGGTAATCAATTTGTTGGTCTCTCTCTTCTCGTCCTCATCTAAGTTGGGCTGGAATTCAGTTACCATAACTCCTCCGACATCAAACTCGTCATTCTCTGTGTACTCATCCAACCGCTTCTCGTCGTATTTCTTACGTGTGCTTTCATTAAAGTAGAAGAAATCCTTGTGCTCTTCAATGATGTTGTCTTTGTTCTCCAGTCTCTTCGCCTGTTCTATAGACGCAAACAACACGTTTGGGTCACAAACAATACGTTGAAAACCAATAGGTATGAACAAAGTGCGGATCGGGAGTGCCATTAGTGCCAAATGCATCACAGAGTCCACAAAACTAACCCAATGATCGGTCCATTTGGCCTTTCCTTGAGATTAGAATAAAACAAATATAAGTAAAATAATCAAAAAATTTAAACCCCTTTACCTCTCTTGCCGTCACCGCGTGCCTCAAAGAGTCCCTGAAATTTCGGTCCGTAATCATAGCCTCTAATTCTTAACTCTTTATAAATATCTTTGTTAAACAATAACTCTTTGAGGTCCTCCTCATCCTCTTCCTCCTCAGCGCTCTCATCGATCTGTTCCTGATATTCAAACATATGCTCTTCTGGAGAGAGCACACGACCAGTGGCTGCAATGCTATTACCCTCAGAAATGGTGAAATCTCCGGTTCCGTCGAGTATTCTAACCGTAAATTTTACTTCATTTCCCTCTGAAAGAAGTGTTGGTCTGAAAAATCTATTCAACAAAAGAACAAATCATTAATAGAATTGTTTATAACTTAATATCAAATAAAGTATTCATTAATTACCTGACATTTTCGAAAGCGACCGGAGTTTTAGCCCAGGGCTGGCCTTTAAGACATGCAAACCTTCTCCAGACAAGCATCAGATATCCAGTGGCAGGAAATAGTATCCTACCATCGATGACGTGGTCTCTTAGGAAAGACCAGTCGGCGTCGTTGATGGAGAACTTCATGGTATAGTCAGACGCAGTTCCATAGTTATGATATTCGGGATATTTTCTGACCTCATGTGAGCAGCTGTGGTCCCACTTAATGAGCGAACCCAACGATTGTGTTCCCCGCGCCACAGGAAACTCTACTTTAGGATACAGGTTCTCAATACAGGGATTTACACCCAATGTATACAATTTGCCGATCGATGACAAGAAAAAGTCCATATTATCCGATTCTGTTCTCTTCATGAGACCACAGTAAGTCAGGTTAGGAAAACATCGCTTAAATATCGACTCAAACAATGAATGTGGCGCTACTTCGATGACATTGGAGTATTTGGGCACTTGCCTCATACCCTCATTGAAGAGCACAGGACTTATTAAGTTATTTGTGAAGTATTCGCCTGAAAACAAATAAGTTAACAGTTAGACCGATAGGAATATATAGTACAGTGACGTCAAGTAATGACTCGATGGTGTCATACCTGAAGCAAACTTTGCGCTCAATTTATTCAAATTCTCCTCTGCTATTGAAGTGGACACCCATTTCTCTGATCTCATTTTTGGGTTCGGTATTACTTTGTTCAATGCCTGTAAGAGCTGTGGGGCCACAACATTCATGAATGGGCTGTGGTATGGAAAGTCACCACCAGTTACTTGTCGTACGAATATATTTTCAGACTTCAACTGTTCGATAAACTTAACCATATTGTCATAGAGTCCGGATATGGTTACCGAGTCTGACCCGTTATGACACGCGGCCACAATGCCATCGGGACAGCGTTTTATCGTTTCCTCCCACGACAGACCCACAGCCGCTAACATTCCTTTTAAGATAGATTAGAATTTTGTAAATTAAAAGAAATTTAATTTTAATACTACCGGTACTATACCTTTGGGTAGTTTTGAATTTTCCACAATCTTTCCTCTCCAATACGCAGTCAGTATTGCCTGTTCTCTAGTGAGACATTGGTCAGCATAAGCACAGCCAACTTCACCGAAAGAATGGCCAATCAATCCCTCAAAATGTATGTCAAGTAAACACAAGACGTCATACAAAGCGATTTGCATTGCAGTTATGGCCACAAAAGCATTCGTCACATTCTTCTTGAGTTCCTCCTTATCGGTACTCAATAAGAGTTTCATGAGATCAAAATTTAATGGTTTCAACGCTTCCGCACAAGCGTTCAGTGATTCGGCAAATGTCGGTATCGGTAACAATGCTTTAGTCATACCTGTCCATTGACTACCCATACCTGAGAATGCGAGCCATACCTGATTTCCACGACCTGTAGTCGATATAAAAGGTGTAAAAATTTTGAAGAGTAAAGGGAGGCGTCAGTAGAGGACTAAAATTTATTAAGTATAAGTAGAATATAGCAAACCCGTGGAGTTTATAGTCCTGTTGTACTGCAATTGTGTCGATCCGTCGTCTTTAGTGACTTTTTTGACAATAAGGTAACCCCTGTATGGAAAACCAGCAGAACCTTTAGGTGCCATTGATTTCATGGGGTCCCCAATGAGTGCTAAGAAGTCTCGGTTCGCTTTCTCTGGATTTTGTTCAATAAAATCAAATAAATAATTGACGGCGTCTTGAGTTCGACCGCATATATTGATTAGTCGAGGGATCGGATCCACTATATTATACGAGTCCGGGTCGGGATCTTTGTCGTGTGACTTGAGGAGTGCGTGTGCGTTAACACCTCCCACACCGAATGAGTTGACGCCAACAATTCCGCTCTCAAACGGAGTATTCTTCAGCACTGGAACCAAAATTTTATTGACAATCACTTCGATCTCTGGTTTGGCCTCTTGGAAGTGGAGGTTCGCGGGAATGGTCTTGTTTTCGAACATTACAATCACTTTACCGATTGAGTTAAGACCAGAGGAGCCCTCAGAGTGACCCAAATTACTCTTAACTGCGCCTAAAAGTAACGGTTCCTAAAAAAACGTAAAAAATATTAAAACAAAATACAAATAATTTTTTCAAAAAATTTAATTTAAATTACTTTTCGGTTTTTACAATAGGCGTCGGCAATGGCTTTGGCCTCTTGAGGATCGCCGACATTAGTTCCCGTGCCGTGAGACTCAAAGAACTTTATGTCCAACGGGTTAACCCCCGCCTCCTGATAGGTCTCAATCATGAGATCTCTTTGTCGTAACCAAAATGGAGAGAACAAACCAATGGACTTAAAGCCATCGGTATTGGTCTTCGCGTGAACAACAGTGGCGTAAACTCTCTTCGCTTGTGATCTTCTCTGCAATAGAAGACAACCGACAGTTTCTGAGCGCACAAAACCGTCGGCTCTCTTGTCCCAGACTTTGCATTTGCCGTCGGAGGCCAACAGACCAATCGATGTGTAGACGTGGTTGGAAAAGGGCGCCTGAACTAAGTTACCGGTGCCTACAATGGCCATTTCGCAGTTACCGGTGCGCATCTCTGCCACCGCGTTCTGCAGTGCTACCATACTTGAAGAACAGGCGGTATCTATGAGTGTAGAGGGCCCGTGGAGGTCAAACATGAAAGATATTCTGTTGGCGTATAGGGCTTTAGAGCTGCCATAAACCCAAAGTGCGGCCTCTTTTCGTCGACAGTCATCGAAATCATTTTGTGGGTATCCGTCGGCACACGCTTTGGACACAAAAAGAGTTTTCGATTAAAAGTTTTAATCATTTGTTTGATTTGTTTACAATTCTGTCAAATCGTTAATTAGTTTACAGTTTAAGCAATTCAGAGACTTTAGTGGAGTGACTGTACAGTACAGTACTGGACTGTAAGTATTCTTTCCTGAATAGTAGTACTCAATAGAGTGCAATATTTTATAAACCTAATGAGAACTAACAAAAGTGCTTTAAAGTAGAGGTAGTTTTCAATCAAAAATTTAACTCTCGATCCATTCATCTCTATTTTAAAGCATTCAAATGAATAACTTTTAACTTTAATGGAAATAAATTTCAACTTTTTAGTAGAAATAATTATTTATTGATCTTAAGAATTCTAATAGAGCCACAACTTTTTGACCAGTGCTTAACTCTTCGTCAAAGCTAACAAACTTTTATCACTTATCGTATAAATGTATATATTCTGGACTTGTAGTCAATGTTACTCAAACCTTAATTCGCGAGTCCACTCGGGTTCTCAAGACATTTATTCATTTACTTTCTTATTTAATCTTTAAATTAATTTAAAATTATGTTAATTTATTACTATTTGCTTTGTATGAGTGTTTTTTCTAAGACTAAATTCTAACTTGATAGTTTTGACCCAAGAGTCAGGGTTTTAAGTATCACTGGTATTTGCAATAATACGGAATATTCATTATATACTTAAGGTTAGATTTTAAATATTAATAATATTGTTATCAAATTATAAATTAAATGTTGATATTAAGCGCTTATTTATTTATTGCTGTCTTTAGAATGCTTACATGTGACAAATTCTATAGAATACTAATCAATTCTAGTAAAACTTAGAATTATTTTCTTTTGTTTTTTTATTAATAGCCGTATATATTACCAGATCTGTTGCAATATCTATAAAAATTTAAACGATTTCAGCGAATTGTTTAAAAAAAGATTTATTTAGTCCTTCAGACAAGATATTAAATAAAATATGTTTCTATATTTATGTCTAAATTGTTTTCTCATAATTTTATAATAAAAAATCCCATATACTAGAAGTACTGTTCCCAGGGTCAGACACACTTTCATCATTGGATAGGAGAGGGAACTGAAGAATTGGATAACGTTTGCTCAATATTAAATAACAACTATCAAACAATTCCTTTGCCTAAATATTGGGTACATTTGATCATAATCTTTTGCATAATATAATAATAATAACACTATTGCTCAACAATTGTTATAATAATTTTTAAAGCGTTTGAGAATTTGTAATTTATTTCTTACTTCTAAAATATTTTGATAGAGTTAGCAAATTAATACAATAGATAAGAATAAAAGAAATGCATAAAATTTTTATTTATGACTTTACACATTCATTGATTATTTTTAAAGAAAATATTTCCAAAGGATATGATTCAATAGAGATCTTTTACTTATACAAATATTTTAACTTGTTTACTTTGGATTGACACTGATACGTCCTTTTGCACTGTTAACGCATTAAATAAGTCTAATTATAAACAAAGAGGAATAAAAGATTATTTTATAAGTTGCTAAACATCTTATAACTGATGTAAACATTTTTTCAAAAAAGATAACAATTTTAAAATATCTTAAAAACAATTAACTTTTTCTTATT
>JAQGCF010000235.1:0-11880 GCA_034699405.1 Hermanniella punctulata | reverse complement strand
GGGACTAGCTGACTAAAGGAGAACACCGACACAGGAAGGCAGTTACAAGGGTAAAGGAGGACTCGAGGCGAACGATACATCACAATATTTTACTTAAAACATTGATTTGTTATAGTTTCCATCATTTCTTTAATTTAATGATTAATAATCATATGATGTAACATTTAAGATTTGTGAAATTGGATTAATTTTTGAAAATATAATAAAAAACGATGGAGACTGTAAATAATTAAGCAAACTATAACAATCTAATATTGATTTTTTTTAAATCAAATCAATGTTTTTAGTAAGATTATTTAATAAAATAGCCAATTGAAAACTTGACTAAAAATGCTTTTTTAGTGTTAATTTTTTAATCAAAATTTTATAACAACACGTGTCTAGTATTTTTCGACGAGAAATCTAATCTTTAAATCAGATTTGCTCTAAAGTGAATGATTTTCGAGTTATAGGCTGCAGTATTTCGAAAAACTTGACTTGTTTTAGTTAATTGTAATTTTTATCTCCGCTTCTGAAAGAAAAGGAGATTATAGATTCGTTTCCACGGTATTTACTACAAGGGTCTTATTAGAATGGTATTTACTGCATGGGTCTTATTTACTGCTAGGATATTCAATTAACATATTTTTGAATCAAGCCTATTTTCAATATTTATTTTCTAATTTGAGAAGCGGAGATATATTAATGGTCATTCTTGTTTATGACTTAAATCAATTCGATTTTTTTAACAGTAGTTCAAATTACTCGTTGATAAATAGGCTACAAAACATAGTTTACAAAATTCCATTATATATGAATAGTGTTGGCCAAATTTCCAGTTCCCAATTTTATTTGCCCTGGGAGTGGGAACGGTTCCCAAAGTTCCGGGAACGTTCCCAAGTTTCCCTATTTTCACAAAATCATATGATTTTTTAAAAAGACTTTAAAATATAACTTATAAATTATATTATTGTTACGAATGACTCTTTAATTCATATTTACCGATACCCGACTCATGTGTCCAATTTAACCACAAATTATCTTAAACTTTAAGCATTGTTTAAAAGTAACTCATCATTTACTCAGTTACTTGTCTTTCATGCTGTTTACATATGGTTCCCTAATTATTATAACACTTAAACAATTAAAACTCACTCATAGTTTTAGATTTATTCAATTAATTAATATTAATTATTATTAAAATTTAATTTCGAATTTTAATTGTAAAATAATTTAAATTTATTTATTTAACCAAAAATTACATATTTTATATTCAATTTTGGGAACCAAGGAAACCAAATTTATATTCCCTATTTTCCGGGAACGTTCCCGTTTCCAATACTCTCAGAGTTCCAAGGAGTAGGGAACTAAGCCAACTCTATCTATGATATAATGGTTTAAATTTTATTCAACAAAAAGTAACGCACATTTTTTATGAAACTATCTTATATTAATAATTATTTGTACTCGAATTTTGGCTTTCTATGCATTGCAGGTTTCGAGGTTCAAAAACTTACAATATTTTCCGCATGTGTCGCTTAATGATCTATTTGGCTCTATAGAGCATGAAGCGACACATGCGGACAAAATTGTAAGTTTTTGAACCTCGAAACTTGCAATGAATATGCGATCCAGCGCAAAATTGGTTAGTCTATCGTCTACTGGAAACATAAGTATTTATCTGATAACACTACACTTGTGCACAAATTAATACTTTTAATCCACTAATAAAGCCTGAAATCAATGAACCTATATGTGACAAACTCTTTGAAAACATATTTTTTATGAATTTGAAGCTCTTTTACGAGATATTACTGTGTATTTTAATTGAATTCAGACTTTTCACTATTGAATATTCTAACATTATGAATTAATAAATTGTAATTAAATTTATTGCACTAAACTTATAACCTGTTTTTACACCTACTTTAAACTTAGATGACATGGGGATAACACACTTTAAAATAGTGTAATAGAATTAGTGTTCCATAAATTTGAATCATTTATTGTATTAATGATAATTAATAAAGAGTTATAATCTATATTTAATCCATATTCAAAAGTCTATGAAAGTCACAAACAAATATTAAGCTAAATGCTAACTTTGATAAATTTGTTGACAATGCTAAAACACTGGTTTTAAAATTTATGAACTTTATCGCTGATTAACTTATTGTAATGTAGAGCCACTCTAGAGTTTTATAGTTTTAACATATTAATGTGTAATTAAATTTAATTTATCTTTCAATATGTTATAAAGAGCACACGACATGTTGCCTGTGCCAGATTTCTAACTCTTTTACATTATATTAAGATATATTTTAGCAAATTATTTGCAATAAAACTAATTTAACAATAGTTTTGTTTAAAGAATATGTTTGAAAGTAAAAAAAGTTTACAAAAATTTTTATTAATATTTTGTTTTGTAATATCTTTGATAATAATAATTGAATTGATTTTAACGTAAGTTTTGATTCATTTTTATTTTAATATTATTAATTATTTAAATAATAGAAGTTAAGAGGGAGAGCGATAAATAACCTCTATTATTAAACTTTGGCATTTACTTGAATCGGATTTTTTAAAACTTTTTGTTTTACATTTGTTCTGAACTCTTATAAAATTGATAAAATTGATTGATTATAAAGTTATAGTTAATATGATCTTTATGTAAATAGTTGTAGTCATAATATTATTTTATCCAGGATCGAAATATTCTTATTAATTTCAAAACAGACTTTTACTGTATACTTGTGTTTTATGTAATATTTTGTTAACACAGTAGGCTATTCTGTAAAATGTTGTAAAATGTAACCAAAAATATTCATTAATAACAATCTTAAAGATATTTAATGAAAATTAAGATAAAGGAACCCAAAGTTTAAGTGATTTCAATTTTTAAAAATTATAAACAATTCATTTATTGTGTAATTTTACTGAAACTCTCTCTCTCTCTCTCTCTCTCTCTCTCTCTCTCTCTCTCTCTCTCTCTCTCTCTCTCTCTCTACTAAATTAAAAAATCTAATAGTTTTTGCATACTTTTAGTAATATATTGTTATCACGGAATCAAAGCATATGTAATCCCGTAAAAAATATAGTATTTTCAAAAACCCACAAAACTGGCGGTTCATCCATCAAAAATATACTGTTCAGATATGCCGATACTAATAACTTATTAGTTGCACTACCACTAAGTGGAGGAGCGTTTGGATTCGGAAAAACATTTAACAGAAAAATGGTTCCGATATTAAAGCAAAATAAAACTTATAATATAATTGCAGAACACATGAGATTTAATTATGAAGAGTTGAAAGCATTGATGCCATCAAACACTAAATTCATTACAATAATACGCGAACCGAATTCAATGTTTGAGTCATTGTATAAATACAGTAATTTTCAGAATATATTTAATGGCAGTTCTTTCGATACTTTCTTAAACAAATTATACACAAATTCAATGAATTTTAATATAAATAATAGAAATTGGGCACAGGATGGCAGAAATCAGTTAAGTTTTGACTTAGGATTAGACACTAAACTATTTGATGTCGAAAAGGCTGTCAAAGAGTTTTTATTGAACTTGGATTCAATTTTTGATTTGATTATGATTTTTGACCGAATGGACGAAAGTTTAATTTTATTGAGACATATATTTTGTTGGTCTATAAGAGATGTGGTTGTATTCAAACTCAATGCGAGAGAGAAGAGTAAAGCATTGAATTTTACCGAAGAAAATAAAACTAAACTATTTTTGCTCAATAGAGCGGATCATATGCTTTACGATTACTTTAATGAGAAATTGAGTAAAAAAGTAAAAGATTTTGGTTTTGAGAGAATGAAAAATGAAATGCATTTATTACAGACTGAAACAGAAGTGTTATACAACAAATGTGTGGAAAAATTGGTTTCAATGAATCAATTTATGCCAAACGTATATTTTAAACCTTCGGTTAAAGTAATGACATTTATGCTTAAGAAGGATTACGAACCGATTTGTGAACAATTAACAGCTTATGAACCTTTTTATGACGATATCATTAGACAAAAACAAAATGATTTGTATTATCGCAGTAAAGAACAGGCGTTAGAAGAGAAGCGTCGGATCGAAAGAATGAGAAATTCGAGTTTATATCAAAAGTTTTAAACATATTTATAGAAAGGGTTTTAAATCAAACTTAAAATACTCTCTCATAAACTCTCATTACAGTAACTTTTTACCAAAACAATACTTTGGTAGTACATGTTCTTTACAAACAGCAATTGTGAGAGTAGTCGGTTCGCAAATTTTAAGAATAATTTATTAAAATTTTTGGGTTTAATTTAAAAACACTTTTTAACATAAGATATTTAACTATTTAGAGCCGTTTGTTATAATATTTTGCAGTTATTAAAATATACAATAAAGGACATAACTATCTAAACTAGAAAGTACAGGCTAACTTTTGAATGGATGATTAGAATTTAATTTAGTCTTCGATAAATTATAGTCAACTAATGGACATTAAAAAAATAATTTTTAAATTTTTATCTCAAGGAAAAATATAATATTCACTTGACTAAGTAAAAATTTGACTTTTCTATGGAAAACTAATGTTAAAAAATAAAATAATTTTTTTGAGAAATACAATAAATATATTTAAATACTTATACAATTCTATAAAATACTATGCTTATCTTACATATTAACCTTACCTCATCTATTCCCTTAATTACTCTATTTCCCTTACCTACTAAATTATGCTACCATATTTACCTTACATAAAATATTACTATTACATACACATCCACCCTATATTACTATAACATAACCTATTACACTTACCTACCCTATTAACCTTACATAACTTATTACTCTTACATACCCCATTACCCTTACCCAACCTATTATTCTTACATACCCTATTACTGTTACCCTATGTAAAGTATTTGAAAATCTATTCGAAATTGTCATTGAACACATTTTCCTACCTTGCTTTTCTTTCACTTTATGCAATAAACTATTATTTTCTATTCGTTTCTATTTAAAAAATTAAAACATAAATTAAATATTATTTCTTTATATTTTTACATAAGAAAACATAGTTTATATACAGTATAAACAAGCTTGATTAAAGATTATATTAACTACACTTTTCAAGTTATAATTAGGCTAGTTATTACCATTTTAATTTTCAAATTTTTTAGTTTTTAAAGATTTTCAAAATATGAAAATAAAATCTCTTTGTATAACAATGAGGTAAATCTCTTTATATAAAAACGTGATATTTCTCGCTCGCCTTCTCTCTCTCCTTCTCGGAGGGCGGGGGCTGGGGCGGCTTAAAAAAATGAAGCCGTTTTCAAATGACAGCATTTTAAAAATAAGATGTAATTCCTATTAAAAATTAATAATTTTTAATTAAAATATGAATATAATCTCTATTTATATGACAAACTATAGAAATCATTGATTTTATTAGGAATTACACCTAATTTTTAAAATGCTGTCATTTGAAAACGCCTGATTTTTCTTAAAAACATTTCATTGCATAACTTTTAAAGGCCTATATTTTCCATTCAATTACTCATTTTATTCATAAAACTTTCCACAAAAACAAAGGATGTGATATTTTAAAACATTATTCTAAAGGTTACGTCTACTCGACTTTAAAGTTGTTAAACATATCGATGACTTTAATTCTAAACATCTATTTAATAGCCATTAGACAAAGTGTTCATTACTAGTTGATTGGCAACTTTATACATTATAACTAATTATTCTATTATACAGTATGTTCTAAAATGATAGCTGTATAAAATTATTATTTTATAAAACTCTCCAAATGTTTTATAAAATGCAAAACACATTTATAAAAACAATTTTCATATTATTACACATTTAAGCCATTATTGAAATTGTTGTAAAAATGAAGACAACATTATTTTAAAGTAAAGATATAATTCGTATAAAAAAATTTAAACCAGTTATATTATTATGTTTTCTGCTTTTACTATTTATAGTTAATTTATTAATTAATTATTATTCATTTGAAGGCAAAAAATATTTTACTAATAAAAAATGCCAAAGATTTTTAGCCCATAGAGAAATACAACCAACAAATGAGTTAGATTTGAAACATTTAGTTAATTTTAATATACCTAAAGAGAAAATATTGAGTCAAAACGATATTTACGATTTGGCTGAACGAGAATCTAATATTGCCTTAAAATTATTGGTCAAAGTGGCAAAACTATAAACTAAACACTAGTGAATGGATTGAATACAAAATAAACACTTTATGCTCTGCAATGATTCCATCAATTGATAAATTTTCGTTTAATAACAACTATTGGCAAACGATTATATTTAATAATAATTCAATACTTTATTTATTTAATGTTTATTACGATAACAGAGAAACTGTTAATAAGATTAGAATTATTGGTTCTGTAAATGCAAGTCAATTGAAATTACTAAAAAGCTTGAATTTATGGTAAGTGAAGTAAATTTAATTTATAATTTTTAACTAAAGTTATGTGACTTTTCTCAGTTTTAATTAAAGTAGAATTAAATAAAAACATAAATTCATTCAAAAATAGGAATAGATTTAAAATAATATCTAGTTTAATACCAGAAATAGCCAAATACAGGGGTGGGTAGAGGCTAAAATACTTTCCATTGATTTTGTAGAGGGTCCTTTTTCAGGAATAGGCAAGTTGAGGTTTAGGGGGGAATTTTTTGGCGGGAAAAATAAATAATCGGATTTGGAGACGAAAATTAGAAAATTGTCTCATAAAACTGCAATAAAAACCCTATTCCACCCTAAATCGCCAAAAAAATAAATTCTCCCCCCCCCCTATAAAAGTCGATGCTTGCCTATCCCTGATCCTTTTTGCAAAAATTTGGAAAAATTAGAAAAAAAGGGAAGTTAAGAAATTTTTTCACAAAGCTATTCCTGAGTTTTAAAAAACTATATAGTAAATATTCCTCTGTCTTTTTATTGCCTGGCCATCCCTGGTTTAATACAGTATCTAGAAAAGGAATAGTTGTCACAAAAATTGATTACTCACTTATCTTCATTAAAACCTATTATAGTTTGGTTTTAGCTAAATATCGGTATAACACTTACGAGTTAACATTTACTAAAATAAAATAAAAAACAGCCCTAATTTCATAAAAGAGTGTAAAAGCTATAGCATATAATGAGACCCAGGGAGACAATTATATTGTAAAGCCAAAGAGAGTAAGTTTATTTGCTAAGTCTAATAGAGTATATTTATTAGTCTGGAATGCGAATAGTTTTTATTAATTTAAATAAAAGATTTATTTAAATCAAGCATTTGTTCTGTTTATAATTCTCAAAAAGAGTTTATTAAAGATTTATAATTAAAATTATACTACAATTCATTCATTTTCGGAACATATTTTAGGAGTTTTAATGAATTCTGGAAAATAATTATGACAATAACAACCAGAGTTTCACTCTTATTGCATAATCATTATAAACCTGTATTTTTACAGTTCTTTACTTTATTTTGATGGCAAAAGACAACCTATTCTAACACAAGAGTCAGATATTTTACATACAGATCAGCTCAATGGAGATTATGTAACAATTATTCTTTCATTTAATATTCCCCATCAAGTGAAGAGTCTAATACCAAAAGCTATTTCTGTGACGACAACAAATTCATGTCCAAAAACAACGGATAATCAGTTAAAAGTCAAATACGAAAAAACTGTTCCAAAAAAATTATTTGGCGTTTGTCTCAAATCAATGCGTTTTGGCGCTAAAGATATTAGTATTAGATTAATAGAATGGTTAGAATTGTTGAAAATATTTGGCGTAAATAAAGTCCACATTTACGGCTATTCAGCGCATGAAAACATAATGAAAGCCATTGAATATTATCGAAATTTGGTAAAAATATTTCATTTATTAATAAATTTTAATTTTGGTGATTAGTAATCAGTGATTACTTTAAACCAGAGACGGCTTTCTATGCGCGTGCGATCTTTTCGCAAATTAACAAAACAAGAGGTTTTCACACTAGAGATATGTAGTAAATTTTAAGGCCTTAGTAGGTTTCTCGACTCTACTTTGTAGTCACATCTAATTTTTAAAAATTATTTTATGTTTTAAATATAAATATAATTATCACTAAAATGTTAATTATCGCAAATGAGTAAACACTCGGCAATACTTATTGTCCAAATCGTTATTTCCCTCTTAAGAGGATAATTCTTTGTGCAAAAAAGGAATTAATATTCACTTCTAAGCATTATTTTATATTTGTCTATAAAAACTATTTTCTGAGCTATAAATCTTACCGGCGGATAACCCGCAGTCTGGTTTTCATAATTATAAAAATTTTCCCTGGACATCTCTTATGTGCAACATATCTCACTTGCATATAAAGCCAAATATTCTTTTAAATGAACACTTTATCAGTACCTTATTTTAAATCATTACTAGAGTCGAAACTTTTCTGCGATTTTAACTCTTACGTGGTTTTTAGGTTGAGCCACAAAAGCAATTACGTTAATTTCAATAAATCTTTTAATGATTGAATTATGATTAAAATATTGTGAACTCTTTTGCAGTAATATATTATTCAAAGACAAATCACTTTTTAAATACAATTTTAACAATATTTGAGTCAAACAAAGAAGGTCGCCAGCCTTTGCCCACAATGTAGTGGCCCACCCAGTTAACACCGTCAGCTTTCGCTCAAAATGTAGTAGCCCACTCAGCTAACCTAAAATTGCGTCAATTATTGAGGAAAATAAATAAAATTCTTAAATATATTCTTAATATTATGCTAGAAATTAAATGTCATGATTACTCGTACTAGGTACTCGACCATTTCGACAAAAGACCTTTTCGACGAATTTAATATTATGCATCAAATCAGATTAGAATTTTACATACATTCCGAATATGAAATAGAAAAAATTCTACCTCGTATAAATTTCGATCTATTTGAATTCTAATGTCGAATTTCTCATATTTAGAGTCATATTTATGGATGTTATTATGAATATTATTACACATATATATTTCACCATATGAATTTTGACTTTTGATCGTAATTTTTGTGAATTTCACGAATTACGTGTTAAAAATTTACAATAAATCAGTATTTATTAGATAGATTTTTTGTGTTATAAGATATTTTAAAATTTCTCTCACCTTAATATTCGACTCATCTTTCCGCTTTATTTGATATATTATATGACTCTTTTGACCTTTGAACTTTGCGGGAAATTTAAAAAATTTAGTTTGCACATATTGCCCTCTGGAGGCTAGACTATAATAGGTGAAACTTTTTGCCTGTTGAACAATTTGTTCACCCAAAGGTTCTCTATCATATTATCGAAAAATTTCCCGGTAGCCACGTGGGCAAAGTTACATAGGGGTCTGGTGACCTTCTTTTAACTTTATATTGAACTTAACATAATTACTTTTGTGACTCAACTTAAAAACCACATAAAGGTTAAAAACGCAGAAAAGTTTCGCCTCTAATCATTACTAATGATTCGTTAGATATTATACTTTATGGGAAGAATCTATTTCTTCATATCATTTAATTATCTCTCTGTGTTTAAAAAATATTTAAAAAAGAAAGAGTAAAATAAACACTTAGACATAAAAGACAGAATAAAGTCATTATTTTTTGTGATCACTTTCTGATGAATTAAAGCTCGTAAATAAATAATAATACAAAATGTAAAATACTTACAAAAAAATTTTACGAATTTTTCAAATAAATAGGATTTTGTTGAATATACGCCGTCATCACTACCTGGAAATCAATTGAATAATAGATTCTTATATCAAATATACTTCAAAATACTAGGAGAAAAGACTTGGCCCCAACAGATCCTAGAAATTAATGATTGTTTGTATCGAAATCTGCATAAATACAAATATATTGCTATTTTCGATGTCGACGAGATTATTGTCCCCACAAAAGCAGATAATTGGACGCAAATGATAAATGAGATTAATGTAAATTTATAAATAATTTGTTCAATTTATTAATTATTTTATTAGAAGTGCTTCATAACAATGCTATACTCAGAACAATATATTTAAATAAAGCTCTAAATATTGAGTTCAATTAAAGAAAATAATGAAATTAATTATTAATTAGTTTTAATTAAGAGTTATAAAATAGTTATAAATATTTCTTAAGAGATAAGCACTTAAAGCATTGATTTAATTCTGTATATAAATTTATAAATAGTTTAAAATTCAAATCAATCATCTCTTGAGAAATAATTATAACTATTTTGTAACTGTTAATCAAAATTGATTATTAATATATTTTAAAAGTTATTTATAAATTAAATTCGTTATCTTTTAATAACTTTTTCATTTTTATTGAAAAATTTAATCATTTTATCATAATTTAAAAGTTTAGCAATACTTTAGCGAAAGTAATTTATTGAATACAGAGACTCCATTTTTTAGGAAGGGTTATTTTCTTTCGGCCTATGGGAGAAGGGGTATAGGGTAGTAATTCCTTGTAGTTTTGTGAAACTATTTTTGCCATTTTTTCAAATTTTTTCGTTGTAAAAAATGACAGGGAGGAGTATTTAGGTCTTTACCCTCGCCTCTGGCTATTTCTGCTTTAATAATAAACTATGCTTAAAATTAGTGACAGAGCTTTTTAAAACAATTTTAAGAACTATTTAATTGATTGTTATTATTACAGAACTCTATTAACCATACATACAGTTATAAGAAGAGTATATCTTCCTATCAATTCCAAACGGGTATATTTACCTCTTTAAATGAGACCAATGAGTTTAATTCTAATAAATTCATGTACACAATGAGACACTTATATCGAAACCGATTGTCGTGGCACAGCACTAAAGGAATCATAGCAACAAAAAATGTTTTGATTGCTCACAATCACTTTCCTCAACGTTGTATTAATTCATGCAAATCAAATCCTGTGTCAACAGATTTGGGGTATTTATTACACTTTAGGACTGGTTTGCCGGACAATATCAAAACTAAAAACATATCAATATATTCAACATTTGATTCTATTTTATTAAAATACAATAAAAGACTGGAGACTAATGTGAAAATCTCTTTAAAAAACATTTTTAGTTAAAAGTTTTGAATTTTCAATAAAAATAATTGATTTTAAAAGATTTTTTAAAATGTTGCAAACTATACAATCAAATGCAAAGCTATCGGGAACAGTATATTTAGTATGGATATTAAACTAATTCATATTATCAATGTTATTTTAACTATGGATTTTTGTCACCCATTCACCCTTGAACTCAACTTTGCCTGTGTGCCAAAGCACTAGGAAGATATCAAGACAGAGATGGCCAGAGATGAAGGTATGTGTGAAGCTAAACAGCCCTATGTGATTTGCAGAAACTTCTCTTTGAAATGTAATAATTTCAAAAAATGAGGAAAAATAAGGAAACTACTATAAATACTCTCACAAATCTACTTTAAATAAAAAACGACTGTTTATTATTAAGTATACTGTAACAAATAATTTATTATATTTTTTTAAAATTTATTTTTAATACAAAATTAAATAAATGTAGAAAACAACAGTTAATAACAAAGTTGTGCTGTATAACAACTTTAGGAGACAGGTTAACAAAAAGTTGAAAATTTTATGAAGCTCAATTTAATGAGTAGAAAGTGATTTTTATCACTTACAATATTATAACTGTGTATAATTACAGGTATAGATTTATTAAAAAAAAGTTTTTTGCTTTATTAGATTTGAAAATGATCAGGTAGTATTTTAAGTAATGCATGCTTCGGCGCACTGGCAATTGAGTTCTGTGTAACAAAAATCCATAGTCATTGAAAATTTCTCTAGTGAAAGTTTTTCACCTTTTTACAAAAATTGACATACCTGTACCTGTAACTA
>JAQGCF010000234.1:0-11889 GCA_034699405.1 Hermanniella punctulata | reverse complement strand
ACTGTAAATGTTTTTATAACAAAATATATATATTTATAATACAATGATATCCAGTATTTGTATGGGAAAGTTTATATCCAAATTATGCAAGGTAAAGGTCATGTGCCGACAACGTCTTTATTTAATTCATTTCCATTAACTTTATTAGTAATTCATTAATATGTGTTTAATAGTGGCGCGTGTTTTCATAAATTTTTGTTAAATATACCGCAATTTATTTAAAATAAACTGGCACAAAAATGATAAAGCGTTTTAGCCCTTTGTCAAAAAAGCCATTCAAATCCCCTCAATGCTCCAGAATTTGTCCACTAAGTTGCGTTTGAACCCAACATTGTTAAATATTGGGAAAACTACACTAACACTTTAGCTACCCATTGGTAAATTAAATAAAAATAGCTATTACCTCAAAATATTCCTCAATACTTGAAATTCGAGTCAATTTATTTAAAAATTTAATTTCAGTTAACTGCGAACTCATTGCTTGTTTCCAGAAATTTATGTGTACTTTCTTATGATAATCTTTCATATGAGAGAACATAGAGACTAATACAGCATATGTTGCAAGGTAATAAGGTTTCCAATTATTCATTGGTATGTCTTGGCAATTATCCGGGTTTAATCTATCCAAAACCGAATTAAATTTGCCATGAATTTCTATTGCTGCTTCAGGTTTAGCGTTTCCTTCGCCCCAGTCCATTTCAATATGATCATCCAAAATCCATATCAAAATTTCATACTTAACAATGTTTTCCAATCGCTTAATATTGTTGCAAAAAGGATGAAAACATAGAGCAGCTATTGCAAGACATCTGTGTTTTATTTCAAATTTTTCCGCTGGCATACAGCTATACTCATAAACCCATTGCGTCCATTCCTTAATCTGCTCTGCGTTAGCGATTGAATTTTGTTTATGAGGAAACATTGTTGTGAATTCAGGAATTGAATATTTTCTTTGAGAAATTTTCTCAATATTAGCTAAAAAACAAAAGCTTTTAATTAATGAAAGTTTTTAAACAATCATATAATGTGTGGTATATTTTTATTCGGACGAATTAAATTTTGGCTAATAAAAGAATCATGCTTAATTCTGCGATTGCTAAAATTTTTTACTTGTTTAATATTTTAATTTATTAATTTTATTAAGGATTTATTTTACTTACAATTTTTTGAATTCATTTTGTTATTAAGAGTAATTAAAGATTATACTAACTGAATAACAAGCAACAGTGTTACTATTTATATTGTCAAAAAGCTATTACAGGAGGCAAAAATAATGGTTTATTTAGCATATTTTAAGATAAACTTTAACAATTCGTAAACAACATGTGTAGTTTAAAAGCAATTAATTTATATTAAAACACATTATTTTTTATCTAAAGTTTTTTAAATTGGTATCAATATTAACCTGAAGTAAATTAAATTTTATAACAGATTTATTAATTGGTAATGTCGTTAATATTTATTTAATAAATAAATCAATTGCTTAAATTGTATTGTAAAGCAGGTTATTTTACATTTTTATTATTAAGTTGAATTAGAACCAGATTTTCATTAAGAATAAAATAAAATTATCTACAAAATAAACAGTTTTGGGCGAAAATATATTTAATAATAAATTGAATTCAAAATAAAATACGTTAATACAACAACTGTTTTATTAATTTATATTTTGTTTTGAAACAAAATTTCTAAGAAATACTTGTAGGTGCTAAATATTGTTTATAAAAAGTTTTTCATTTCATTAACATTAAATGAATTTCAGTAGAATTTGGTCCGGTTTTGAAATCCAGGGTTATATAACACTTATATTTTGCAATTCTCAGAATATTTATTCATTTATTTTATAAAATATGTTTCAATAAAACCTATTTTTTTATTTATAAAAAGACATTCAATAATGATAGATTTCAATTGTTTCAGCTCAAGTTCAGGTTAAATGATTTAAATAAAAACAGTGATATATATAAACAAGCTTGATTCAAGATTAATTTAAATACACATTACAATTTATATATCTATATTATGGCTACAAAATATTTCGTTATTATCAAAACGTTTTTATATTACAGCGAGATTATACGTTTTTAAAATTTTATATTCTTTGTATTTTAACGAGGAATTTCATTTGGCTCACAGGCCGCGGGTAGGGTGGGGGACAAAAATTTCATCCTATATTTTCTTCGAAAAATGTAATGAATAGTACATGTGTTTATAAAATATAATAAATCGCTTATAATGTTTTAATACTTCCTTAGAGCCAATAATTCAAGAAGAAGCTAAAAATATAGTGTACAGTTCACTTTATTAAATAAATATATTTGAGAAAATTCAATATAACTTCAAATAAAATTAAGTACAAAATAAACAATTTTGTGTGAATTTAATTATTGTAGAAATAATCATTAAATGTTATGTTCACTCTATGAAAATGTCCTTTAAAGTTTTAAACTCTAATTGCATTCAACAAGTTTTATAATCAAAACATTTAATATAAACCTTGTTATTGTGAATAAATTTTAGTATGCCTATATTAGAATGAAATGTAAAATAATCCGCTTGTGATGAACTTTAATTCTATGAATTATTTTAAAAAATAACAATATTAAAAATTTATTGTTTTTTTTGTTAAGTAAATATTATAGTCCCCCTTATAATTGTTAATTTAATTATTTAGTAATTAATGCACATCTTATATAAATTAAATTTTTTAAATAAAAAGTTTTATTGGTTATATAAGATTAATAATCTAAAATAGGGTTTAAGTGGCATAAATAGATAAATAATTTAAAATTTAGGTAGATGCCTGTAAAGTTTAATGATTTTCCTGGTATATGATTTTTCCAAAAATTATTAGATTACCAAAACACAAACTTAGCAATAAATATTTTTACGAGTTTTCACTTAATAAAAAAACAGTTCTAATTAATTTTTTAAGAGTTTCACTTTTAATTAAAAAAATCAAAATATTTTAACTAATTACTGCCTTCATAAAACCAGGAATATTGTATGTTTTTATTAATTGTTTTAATTTGAACTTCAAAACAAGTTTTTCTATATTGTAATTCAAATTTACACATGTGTAGTATATATCAACAAAATAATTAAGTTTTAATAGTTTACAATAAATATGTGCAGTTTTAATTTTTTTTTATTGTGCAGTACTTTTTTATTGAACCTTAATCTTTAATATGAGACGAGTCATAGAGGAAATTTTTTGTCACTTACAATATTAAACACAAATAATCATTTTAAGTTCAGTGTAGCTTCAAACTGCCCAACTAAAGTTTACCACAATAAAATATATTTTATCCAATTTAATTATACATTGGCGAAAATAATGGCTGTTTTGTATGGCTTTATTGTTTGTACAATATTTTACATTTTGTACAAAATTATTGCATTTTGTAAATTAACAAAATATTATCCCAAAGGCCCGAAACCGTTGCCTTTTATTGGGAATATATTGTGTGAGTATATATAAACAATTATATAAATTAATTATTGAAAATTAAATTTGACTTTTAGTATTGAAAGGAACTAAAATCCATCCAATGGAGTCATTTATTCAACTTTACCACAAATATGGATCTGTTTTTACGTTTTGGGTGGGAAGCAAACCGTTTGTATTCATATTTGATGTGAATATAGCGAAAGAGTTATTCAATAAAATATCATTAACTGCGAGACCAAAATCATTAATGAGTATAAATTTTAATTACAGTCACTAATATACACAGTGTCCAATTATTAACGATAAAAGTAAACCTATTGTTTAAAAACTACTACAATAGATATGAAAATGAAATTAATATTATTTTAAAGAGGAATAGTTAGGGTTTGTTATTTTATTGGGGAAATTTTTTTTAAATTACGGTAAGAATATTTTTCCATAGCCTTAATGAAAAGTTGGCTTTTGTGTATAACTATTATCAGAATGAAATGAATTTCCAGAAAACGTTTGGGTTTACAAAACTTTATGTGGCAAAAAGTTAGACTTAAATCCGATAACCTTAAGACATGAATTTTTACAAAAAATTATTGAAAATTTAAAGATTTTTGATAAAACATTGCAAAAATTCAACTTTTTGGTTAAATTTTTAAGCGAATTTTTAAAAAATATAAAACATGTGTACAATATTCTTCTTCATCAGATATTCATGAGATACAGAAATAAATTGCGTCAAAAAATTACAAAATTTAATTTAAGTAAAATTTAAAATACATGCCGTAAATGGCGAAGACTTCAAAAACATTATTCACTAAACACGAACTATTGCTCTTTAAAATGGAATTAATTTCAAATTGATATCTATTGTAGTATTTTTTAAACAATAGGTTTACTTTTATCGTTAAATTTTGGACACGGTGTATTTATAGTAGTGTTTAGCCCGCTATACACTAAACGCTCTACTACCTCAAACACTAGCAACAAAATATAATTAACTTTAATTTACTTCCAACTTCAAAATTATCAAATCCAATATTTTACTTTAAAGTCTAGACTAAAAATGCCTTAAATATTCAGGGTATTAAAATATGGTTCCTATGGTCCCTTCCACAGCGCCATTATCCCCAACTGCAATATACAGTCATTGCCAAGTTAATGGAATTGTTTTTTAGGAATTTTTTTTTTGAACACTGTTCGACAATAATTAATATAAATTATATTACTGATGAAAGACATCGATGACTACAAATTCACTAAATCATAGCCATAAATTCCTACCCACTCCCAATTAAATGGCATAAAATTATACAGCAAAATCTGTAATAGATAAAAATTATTTTTTAACGGAATTGAATTCCGCATTAAATTTGAAGAAAAGTAATTTCTGAATTTCCTCAAAAATGATTAAATTTGCACTGGGAGGTCAATAAATCTATACATTTTCAAATTTATTTTAAGCTCTAGCTCTGGTAATACTCATCAGAAATTAGTAGTTTTATATTCATTAGAAAGAGTTTAAAGTGCTCAACAAATTTGCTAAAGGATGCTTCCCTTTAACCTGCTGTTTTTCTATACTGTGCTAGAAATAAATAATATCTATAGTTTTATAAGTGAAAAATAATTGTTTTTACTTTAAATTCAAAGTAATAGAAAATATATTTTTCTAGCACAGTAAAGCAGAACAGGAAGTTATATGAAAGTAATCTATGGCAAATTTATTATACACTTTAAACCGAATCTAATGAATATAAAACTACTCATTTCTGATGATTAAATGACCAATTCAACCAATGCATTAATTTGTATCAAGTATGACTAAAATTTTACGTAGATTCTGAATATTTAATCGGAAATAAACATTACTCATCTATTGTTTGAGTAATTCGACTTCAAATACAAAATTTAATTTATTTAAACTTGAATAAGCCTAAAAGTATTAGAGGACATGTATATTTGTCTAGTGGTATATCATATACTGTTTTTATTTAGAATTTTGAAAATATTTGATTTGTATAAGAAGTAACAGAATAAGGAATTCTTATAAAATTGTCAATTTGTCTTAAATAATGTTACTATTTTTGCAAAATTATAGCCGAATGTGTTTGTAATGAGGACTCAATCGATGTTGTTTTAAGTGATTACAGTCAGTGTTGGTCTTCATTGAGGAATATATCACATTCAGCTTTACGTAAATATGCAAACTGTAGACAAATAACAAGTTCAATTACTAAAGTGGTGGATAATACATTAAATGATATTTTTATAAATGAAGGTACAGGGAAGGCTTTTAATCCCAGAAATTACATCGAGCTTATGCTTATAAATATTAATTCCTCAATAATTTTCAATAAAATGTAATTATTTTTACAATTCATTTTAAAAGTAGTGAATATTTAAAATATATTTCAAATTAATTTTAGATACGATGCAAATGATTCAGAAATGTTAGAAGTACAAAAATTTATTCATGTATTTCCAGCGATAGGAGAAAAGTATGCGTTAATTGAATTGATACCAATTTTACGCATATGGTATTCAAATGATTTAAAGGAATTCAAAGATAGATTTAAAATCTTTAATCAATATATTGGGAATCAATACAATGAACATAAAAAGACTTTCAATAATGAATTGATTCGAGATATTACTGATGCTATGATTGCCGCCAAATATGTCACAAATTTTGATGAATGTCTTATTACCGAAAATTTTTCAGATAAAGTTTAATATTTTTTTATATTAATCAAATAAAGCTCATATAAAATAATTATTAAATTAATATTAAATAAAATTTAGAATACTACAAATGCACTCTACGATTTTTACCATGGTGCAGTTGACACAACAGTCGAGGCATTCCTATGGATGCTATTATTAATAGCTAATTACTATGATATTCAAAAAACATTACGTTTAGAAATAAATGAATAAATTGGAAACAGAATTGCAAAACACGAGGATATGAGTGAATGTCATTATTTAATGGCATTTATTGCAGAAACGTTGAGATTTCGAAACGTTACCCCGTTTGGAGCTCCACATAAAACATTGTCAAATGTTTATTTGAGTAATTTCAAAAAAATTAATACGCTTTATAAGTTCTAGGACATTTAACTCTACAAGTGTTATTTAAACTATATCATTCCATCTGGAAACCTCTACTTTACAACACTATGATTTTTTATATTAAAGTCAAATGCCGTTGTTATGTGTGCTTTAATATGTGAATGAATTATAATTAATTTTCAGAAGTTTTATATTTTATTATTAATAAAGCTTTTTATAATTTTAGATAACATAACAATTCCCGCTAATACAACAGTAGTAGTCCATCAATACTCAATATTAAATGATCCAAATTATTGGTCGGAACCTCATGTGTTTAAACCGGAAAGATTTCTCGATAACGGAGTTTATAGCAAAACATCTAACTGTGCATTTATACCATTTAGTACAGGCAGACGAAAATGTATTGGAGAAAAGCTTGGGTTTAATATTTTATTTTTTGTTTTGGTTCGTTTGCTTCAACTTACAAATGAATATGAGATTACATTACCCGAAGGTTATGGCTCTAATGATATGGCCATAAATCCTAACTCTTTTCCATTATATAATTATTCAAATCGATTTGAAATTATTCTTAAAAAATAATTTTTTTGCAAAAATCCTTTAATAAATTGAATAAAGTGGTACAAAAATCATAATTGTTGTTTCGGTATATTCCTAATAGACCCAGGAGTTATTGTTTAGGAAGTAATTGAAATATGAAAATTTGCATATTTTTAAACTCCTAGAGCCAAACAATAGCATATTTAAATAAAATGCAAAAACAGATTTCGACTTAATTTTTATGGTAAGTTTAAAAACCTGCTCAGATTTTTATTTTTTAATGTAGTTTTATCTGAGCAGTTATTGCCTGTGCTGACGGTTATACAATAGTCTAGAGACGGTCTATCCCTCTTAATAGCAAATTTATTTAATAGCAAGAAATATTCATTGCACAGTCAGACTTTATGGAGGTTTAACGTTAAACAGTTTGGATAAAATCAACCCTTTTAAAAACAATAACCGTTTATGAGCAATGACTTTACATAACACATATTTAAACTATTATCGCTTTAAAAAAAACTTAATTATTTAGATGTTTTCAGTAAAAACAATAAAAACAGGAATGAACAAATTGTAGAGTAGAGAGTATTTCGGATACACCCTCCCAAGCTTGAAAATTGTCTCACAAAACTACAATAAAACATCATACGCTTCATGCCCCCTTAGAATTTTGATGAATGATATCCCTGATTATAAAATAGATATTTTAACTTCAGATTATGTTTTTTGTAAATTTTTAACCTAATGTATACAAATAAAAAGAAAATACAAATTGCTTTGGAAACAAAATATAAAATAATTATATTATTGGAAAAAGACATCATTTGAAGAAAGTTTAATTAATTTTTGAAAAATAAACCACGCAGAATATAAAAAATTAAAAACACCTCATTTTATCAAACAATCCTACTATACTATAAATCTCTTATAGTAGAACACTTCCGAGTCCCTATGCAACGTGTGCATTTTAACTACAAATAGTGATTTATACTTATGAAGGATAAGATGAGGAAGCGAATTTTTCTAAAATTTAAGTTATTAACCATTTGAAACAACTAAATGTAATATTTGTTTTGCACTTTATATGTCGGATGAACTTTGTATATTGTTTCAAAACGACATACGCGAATCGTTAACCTTTTTATCACATCCTTTTAAACACTCTCATCTCTTCTTAAATCTGCACGAGGGGTATTTTATTATATAGTTTTTAAAAACACAGTGGGTATAAATTGTTAAGCTTTATTGCAGTCTTGTACAATTAATCAAAATATATTTTTAATAAGAGAAAAATTTATTTAATAATAAATTGGATTCAAAATAAAATAAAATAATATAACAACTGTTTTAATACTATATATTTAGTTATGTAACTAAATTTCTAAGAAAAATGTGCTAAATATAATACAATGTTAAATATTGTTTTTTAAAATATTTTTTGAATCATTAATTTTAAATAAATTTCAGTAGAAATTGATCCGGTTTTGAAATCCAGGGTTATTTTTAAACACTTGTATTTTCTAATTCTCAGAATTTTTATTCAATTATTTTATAAAAGTATGTTTAAATTTAAACCCATTTATGTATAATTTTTATAAAAAGACATTCAAAAATGATAAATTAAAAAAATCAGCTCTAGTTCAGGTAATAAATTATAAATAAAAAGATAGTCATAAATAAATAATTCTAAAACTTATGGAAAATCGAAAAATTACTGTATTTTTAAATATAAACATGAAATATATACTCAGCTTAATTTTTTGCCCTCCACTTACATTTGTGTAAACACATTATAAGATTTTTTTACAAAGGATGTAAATGAGTGTACAAGCAAACAAGTGTACATTACTCTTACATTTTTGTCTGGACACCCAATCCTTAAATAATACTTTGTTAAACAATATAAATTAAATTTTTTCAAGTATTTAAAACCTATTATTATCTATTATTTTTCGTGCAGTGTTTTATATAACAAAAAGTACATGTGTCTAAAAAATGCATTAAATCTTATAGCTTATGATGTTTTAATACAGCCTTACAGCGACAAACTACAGGTGAAGCTAAAAATATAACGTACAGTTCATTCTATTTTAGTTAAATATAATTAAAGGACTTTACTATAACTTCTTTATTATTTACCTATGATTTCTTTATGAAATAGAAAATACTTTTTGTAATTTAATACATAATTTATTTAATACATAAGAGAACTAAAAATTCAAATAAATTATTAAAAATACTTTAGATCTTTAAAAACACATAAAAATATGTTTTTTCAATACAATTAATGATTCATTTCCTGTTTTTGTAAGTTATAAACCTATTTATTACAAAATTTTTGGAAAAAGACTTAGTATTCATTGCTTTTATGAATTGAAAAGTTTATAAAAATGATTGACCTTCATCAAACTTATATTTTATTTTCTGCTTAAATTATTAAATAACAATATATTTATTTATATAATAATGTTATTTAATGTTAAATTATTTATATAAACATTTTAATATAGTTGAAAATAAATTTATTAATATTTAAAACTGCGTATCAATGCTTATAAGCGAGTAGTGTATTTGTAGTATTACTAAAATTTTATACAATGTGTTACACACAGTGCGATAACTTACAATTCCTAAGGAATAGCAAAATAAAATAGAAATCAATTAATAAAAAATTCAAAAAATGATCATTTTTTGTTATGAATGATGACTTAAAATGCTCGTAAGTGCTTCACAGCTCTCACAACAACAATATGACTAAAATTAATGTAAGTTTATACTATTTTTTTCATTTTATTATAGTTAAAAAATTATAATTTGCCGAAAATTTATTTTTATTTCAAATTATGCATAAATTTCGAAATAATTTATTTATTGAATATTATGGTTGATTTTGTTTTAACTGCTGTGACTATAGCCTTGACACGTGTTAATAAGTGAGAAAAACAATTACTTTTATCCACACGTTTTGCTTATCTACGTGTGCCATATATATTTTATTTTCCCGTAATATTTCATAACAGTGCGCGACACTGGTATTTAACAGTTTAATTACAGTTCAAACTATTAACTATAGTCTTAACTTATCAGTAGAATAAAAGTTACAATTTTTCAATTTAAATAAATACAAGTAATTTATATGTGTTTACAATAGTATGTATTATGTTTTAAAAATAACTAATGTTATAATATTATAGTAAATAACTTAATAGAAGTTTAATTAATATATTAAAAATAACATTTTATTCCGCCCCCCCCTTAGAGAGGCCATTTGCCAAGGTCCTGTGCCACGCGTATTTAACATACATTCAAAGTGTTTTATTCCAAACTAGGTTTTACCCTAGCAGGTGTAGATGGGGAGCAATCTGATTAGTCAATGCTGGGTTTATAGCGGATGACTGGTCCACTGCAGACCACCTCAATCTCCTGAAAGAGAGGCAGAGATCAGGAGTCGAAATTTCAACCTCTAGTGCTGTACTAAACATATAATTAATTACAGTGAGTCTCAAAAGTTAAGTTAATAATTAAAGGTTTTCAAACTTTTAACATAACATTACTAGCGGACCAACACAGCATAGGAAAACAGCAAGTTAGAGGGAACCATCCTATGACATATTTTGTAATGTCTTAACTCTTTCTAATAAATTTAAAAATATTGATTTCTGATGAGTAATACCAGTGCTAGAGGTAAAAATATATTTGAAACTTTCATGTTTTTAGCCTCCCAATGATAAATTAAGCATTATTAAGAAAATTCCAGAAATTAGTTTCTCTTAAATTTTAAGTAGAATTTATTTCTGTTACCAAAACTTTTAGCTTGTAAAGTTTTTGCTGTACAGAATTATGCCGTTTATTAGTATAGGGATTAAAATTAGTGGGTATTGGGTGGTCATTGTATAGTCACTGAGGATATTTAAAAATCATATAATTTAAATTAAATTATGTATAGGCACTACCCTATGAGCGCCAAAAATCCAATTCCATTAAATTGGCAATGACTGTATATCAATAAATAACAAGAAAAATAAGAAAAACAGAATTATAGTTAAGAATACTTACCAGAAAAAGAAGAAAGCGAAATTAAATTTAAGACTTTTTCGGATTCTACTGCAAAACATCTGAAATAATTAATAGTAAATAACTTCCAACACGAAAAACCCACTCTTTTATCACCAGTTCTCTCAATAAACGATAATAACTAAAAGAATAAAAAAAATTAGTTTTTTTATTAGAATATTATACACTAAAACAAGTTTATTGTAAAATGGGGTACTGTATCGCTAAGTGCAAACACATTGGTTTCAATTGTAAAAATACTTACTTTTAGTTTTCTATTAATAATATTATATGCATTATAAGAATTTTTTGAAATAAATATTATTTTTGAATACAAACACATTATTTGTGTAATTATTTTATGCGATTATTCGCACAATAATTAACTGAAGAAGCGGTGAATATAATGAACAAAAGAGAAGTGGAAATAACTATTAGTGTGTAAATTAATAAAATTTTATTTATTGTGTAAATATTATACCACACATAAACATAACGATTAATTAGCATATAATCAACCAATAAGTAAACAATATTTTACTCCAAAAACTTGTATTGTATTCATTAATCTCATTAAATATTGAATTATATGAGAAAATAGTTCTTAAAATAGTCAAATTTTGTAAATTCAACGAGTTAATAAAATAATATCATTTTAAAAAATATAAAGTTTTATAGATATCCTTAAAATTTTGAACTGACAAAACGCATTACTTGTGGAGTTTAGATCGAGAGCGAGTGTACTATCATGGAAATTGAAATTAGGGAATAATAATTTT
>JAQGCF010000233.1:0-11905 GCA_034699405.1 Hermanniella punctulata | reverse complement strand
AGTTACTGAAATGTTATTCATTCAGGGGTCATCAAGTAGGGGGGTAAGGGGGTATTTTCGGGACCCCTCCATAAGGCTCGAAACATCGTCTCATAAAACTGCAGAGAAACACTATACCCCCCTAAAAATGGGGAAAATCGGAAAAATTCTCATAAAACTGCAATAAAACATGGTACCCCTCAGACCCCTCTAGAAAAGTCGATGCGTGATGACTCCTGTTATTCATTAGATCTAATTTCGATTTTGTTTAACTTTATTTGTGCTCATTTAATACTAAAGCCTTAATACTGATTAAAAACTTTGATTAAAAATTAATTCTATAATTTCGGATCGGATCTGATCTGATCTAAGAATTTTGAGCAACTGATCTGATCTGAGTTTCAAGATTTTCGGATCTGATCTGATCTGTAAAATTTTTTCCTTTTTCCACCTCTAATACAGAGTATTTACACAGTGTGACTACATTATTGTTATGGTGCTCAGTGATTGTCATGTGAGAATTTTAATAAATTATTTGAGATTATAATTTTGATAAATCCTTAGATATAAAAAAATTAAATTATTTTTTCTTATTTATATTTTTCCTTTAAATACAAATTCTGTATAAATTCTTTACAATTTTTGCCAATATTTTTTAAAATTATATGAAATTAAATTTAGTAAAAATTACAATATTATCTCATAAATGCTATCAATGATATAATATTTAAACATTGATAAAACATTGATTATATTATAAATAAAATAAAACATAAGACCCAATATCAAGGATCTTCAATCGATTATCAAGGGTAATATAGGAGGGGTAATATATTTTGAAAAAAACTCTGAAATTTTAAGGTTTATAGTGTTCTAAATTTTATTTGGCTAAACCCCAGAAGTGAAACTTGTTTTGTACTCAAAATTACAATAATTATTATTGTTTTGAAATATTTAGGAGAATAAATTAACCTAAGAGTTAACTAATGAAGGTTATGCTGACGTATTACTTCATAACACATAAACTAACTTTTCTTTTCATTTTAATTATAAATTACAATTTTTAAAATTAAAGTTTAATTCAAACATTAATAAAGAAAATTAGCGAAACTTAATATTTTATATAATAATCAAATGTTAATTATTTACTTAATTTAAATAGAAATGAATAAATAAATTGAATTTTGAAATTTTATCAGAAAATAATTCGTTTTACATTTTCTTAGATGAGCTGAGAGTATCCTGAGATTCATAAAAAGTAATCCATAATAAGGCGGTCTAAAACTGATTATATAATTCCTATTCATTCCTTCACTATTGGTTGAGTTTATTCAAGAATAGGCGTCACAAAGAAGTTGAATGTGTTAGAGCTGTTGGTATGTGAGCATCAAAATTACCTAACATTACAACAATCATTACAAAAAATGCAGATTATTTTATATCCCAAATATTTTTCTGAGTATTTCTTTTAACATTTATGAGTTCATAATAATCGTTGCATTTCTTAAATAATATTTATTAAATTGAGTGAAATTAAAAACAATTATTAAATCAATATTAGACCAACAAATTTACAATTTTTTATTGTTTGTAATGCTTTGTAAATTTTTGTAATATTGAAGTTTTGCCTCCTATTGAGTCGAACAAAGTAAACCCTTTGGCTTTTGTCAATTGGCAAAACTACTCCAAAGAGACTTCTTTATTGCAAATATGAGTCTTTTTATCCTTTTTTCAACGTTTAGTCCTTTTGTTGTAAATACATATTTACAAGAGGCAGCTGTGCATATCTGGGCATATCTGTACATATATGCATATTCTACACAATGTCTACATTTATTGTGCATATCTTCTCACAAAAGCCAACTACAGAACACAAATTCAATTCCTTACAATCTATTATTTGAAAAGTAGTAGAGGTGAAACACTGAATAGGTAAAAGATAGTAGCACTTGACACACCTTACATTCACTAAATGTCAAAAAGTGAATGCTTTTTCAATAAATACTTATCCCTTCTATTATTAATATTCTTTATTGACTGACAATACTTTCTAACTCCAAAAGTTAATTAAAATGTTTTATTTTTTTACATATTCACAAATTTATATAAATTGTAAATTTAAAAACAAATAGTTCTGAAGCACTGAGTTATATAATTATTAAGTAGGCAAGTTTCCGGTATAGAGCACTTGCAGTTTTATCTCTATTTATTATAAGTTCACAGAAATAGATTGTTTTAAGAAATACAGATATTTTTTAAGTTGAATGAATGGATTTTCTTGACTGCAAAACTATGACCACATTTTGAGGTATTTATACTCACAAACACAACTGTTTTAAATACGGCAGTCATATATTTAATCTCTCTAAATTTTATTGACCAGAATTTTATCAAAATTAACAAAACTAACCCATGAGAAAATTAAATATTAAACAATAGCTCATAGAGTTATGCTGTCTAACTAATACTGCAGAAAATATATACAGTATATAATGATTATGAAGGATAAGTAAATACATTTATGATATTTCTTTTTTTGTGATATTAATACCAATACCACTAATTTATACAATACCTCTGTTTGCATATGCAATATAAATGTCTCAGAATTCGCAGGTTTGATGTCAGAGACGAAAATATATTTTAATTGATTTTGAAAAGTCGTTATAAAATATTACCTCAAGAAAGTAGTGAATGTTTGGATAATAACTTTGTGCTACCTCTAATTTAATCAGTATTACTTCTACAGTCAATGGTAGAGTAATAAACTCAAACGCGTCTCGTTTTTGAAAGTCAAACAAAAATTATAAAAATTATGAATTTTTAACGTTTAGTGAATACTCACAATAAATGCAAAGATATTTTAAATTCTAATTTCTATTTATGTCTTCATTTTAGATATCAAATACAATTAATTTACATTATCTAAACTCAAGTGATTTAAAATTATTAATTATACATCAAATGAAAATCTGTACGAATTAATGAATTTATAGCTGACAGTGAATTAATGTATTTTATGTACAACTGATTGATTTTTATCTAAAAAATAGCAAAAATTTTAAGGATTAAGCAATTATTCAATACTGTGGACAACAAATTAATAATAAAATTTTAGTACTTTTAAGTAAATTATTTGTTTTAAAGGCTTATTTAATATGACTCCAAAGAACATAAAATGATTAAATAATAAAATTTACAGAATATAATGCCTCAGGAACTAACAGTGTTTGCAGTTATAAATTTTTCAATCGCTAGTACACGGACTTGAAAGGTCAGATGATAAGTTACTTGGAGGTTGATGGAGGTCTTGCTCTATATATTAAAAGTTATATTTTTAATACATATTTTGATTAAAAATATATTAATTATTAACTCAAAAATATTGATATCACTAATTACCTAAATATGATAAGGGTGTGCAGGGACCTGTTGGAGGGCCATGGAGAGATGATAATGATGTATCGTTATGTGGCAAATCCGTGTAGCCGTGCATCTATATTAATAAACATTATAGAATTGTTAAAATGTAATTCTCATTCGAATCTTTTGTGGCAACAAATGTTAAATTTTCACACAATTTAAGCCCTGATTGGATCAATATTTGGCATTTCTTGAAGAGAACATTTCTGACACAAGAAATTCTTATAGCTTTACATCAAAGCAGTGAATGAATGCACAAAGCATTGGTTAAATGAGGCGTATTTGGCATATTATATCAAAAGTAACATTGCTTTAAAAGGTGTTTGTATTCATTTGACGTGACGTTCGAACTCATCCCCTGCTGTTATAAAAATCTAAAATTATATGGTTTAAAGAGCTGTTCAAACCAGATCCGATAATAAAACCACTATATATTGAAAAATAAGATTATTATAATATCTTAATTTTAGTTTTTACTCAAATAATTTATGCAAAACAGTGATAATTATGGAATAAATGATAACTTAATGAATTTGTTTTTCTCCAATGGTTCCCACTTTTTATTTTTATTCACTCTAATTAAATATGATTTCACAATAAATAGCTATTAACTTATTAATTGACATTAATATATTTGGTTTCAAATTAATTTTTACTGAGCATTGGTATGTATTAATGTGATTGTCATTGAGAATTTCAATAATCTAATATATTCTATAGTTTTATATTTTCAACTCATAAAACTTGAATTACTTTAATAGAAATTTTGATTTAAAAGTGAATTCTATTTTAATTCCTAAAATGTTGAACTCATAGAAGTATTTGTTTATTTTTGATATTATAGTATTTGAAATTTTATGATTCGTTTTTTAGTCCTTACGCAAAGTTACATTATATGTAGTAATCTTAATATTATGATGCCTTAAGGGATTTTATTCTTTTGTTTGTATACTATAATTGGGTTTTGGTGGGTCAACAATCAATGATAGCTAACAATTCACGATATGTCACAAAAAAGTAAATCACTGGCATAGTTGGATAATCTCTGGAGAGACTAGCCTTTGGCTGTTGGTTTTAGCTAAGAGTAATGTTTGTGCATAGAGTCTGACACAAAATATTGCATTGACAATCAAGTTATTTCGTTAAGGATTTAGCCCCAACTCACTGTTTATTTTACAGAATAACCTCATGACTTGTATAAAAAATTGGCTGATCTTTCTTTATAAGCTCGTACTCACAAAACCATACGAAATAATATGTTTTGAGCGTCTAATATGTTTTTGAAATTTTTCCTCAGTTATAGAGATTAAAAATAGTTGAACGAAAATTTTCTTTTAGGTTTTTCGAAGTAAATCAAAATTTTTAGAATAAATTAGAGATAATATATCTATAATTTCTTATTTTTCAAATCAGTTTCTCTGAAAAAATTTATATTCAAATCACAAAAACTCAATTCAGATTTGAAGAATTTTTATCAATTGTCAATCAGAGCTTAATTGCAATATTTTCAATAAAAACAACGAATTATTTTTCGCTTCATTAATAAAAATAAATTCTGAAATTTCAGGTTTTGCTCAAATAATTCTTTGATAGGAATAATAAATTTAAAATATGCTAAAATACATGTACTGTATTCTACACTACCAATACTATTGGGAAAAGTAGTTATGTATTAAAGAAAGCAATTTGCGAAATAAAAGGAGTGAATGTAATAACGGGACATAACTTGACTATAAGAAGACTATAGACTATAGTGGATACGTTCACTTTATGAGTGTTCACGGAAGAGCAATAGAGCGAGTCTTACCTGACTAACGAGTTGTTGAAAATGAGGCGCATTCGGATCAATGTCAGGTTGCAGTGCATAATCAGCGAGTGCTTTCCATGGAGGTTGGTAGGTTTGTACTTCTAATGGATTCACTTGAATTGGACTCTCGTGACGAACTGGACTGGTTGCGATTAGTGGTACGCCACGCATAGACGACAAATTCAATTGTCTTCCGTCCTAAACATACAAAATATATGTTTAAAATCTATTTCTATCAAAGCCTATATTCCGTTGACTTTGTTCTCTTAGAAAAGCATCTATAAGTATATATACAGTGTATAACTACTATACTATACGTTTATAACATATTCTTGAGTTTAGTGCAGACTTGAAGCTGGCCTTTCAACTCGACTCACGCCTTATCTCACAAATATTGATCCATGCATTACATAAAAGCTAATATCATATCTGAAAACTGAGACCTCAACCTATCTTAAAGTCCCATTCGAACCAATAATAATGTTTATTAGTATTTCTAGTTTATATATGAGTCAACTTTATGACAGGACCCTACCGGGGAATATTCGGTTGTGTAATCAGAATCACTGAACGCGACCATTGAAAACTGTGAAATAAAAATAAAACAAAATATAAGAAATCATATTTTGACTCTGAGGTCGCTTTACTAAAATTTATTATAAATTATTGTAATGTGTTTTATATAATATATTAAATAAAAATTTAACAAAAAAACAGTAAAACATTCTCATGAAATAAACGAACAAAAAGCTATCTCTTTGTCAATGGTAAACATAATAATGATCGTTAGTCACTGTGATTTGTAGTCTCGCAAAAACTACAGCACAGGTAAAATTGGAGGTTTGCGTGACACACGTGGATGACACGCGTTACGCGCAACCACATAGACAATATATTATCAGTCACTATCCCACTATCCATAGCAATAGCTTAGAATTGACTGCATTACTGCATTAGGTAGAGAGTAGAGTATGAATGAGACACGCAAACCATAATATAATAAATATGGCACACATAGCATACATGGCACACATCGCATGCCTTTTCTCTCTCTTTTTTCACTTCTAAAGAAAAGGAATCTTTTACTGCGGGAATAAAGCATTTAATGAACTCGGAGTGAAAATATAATACACAGTTTGTGACATTGAGAATACACAAAAGCCGATAATTCCCAAGTTTTATATACTGACACGTGTAGATTTGGCTCACTCCTGCACTGTGACACGCGCCATAGTAGGACCAACAATCCCAGTTGGGAGTCTAAGCACATAAAATGCATCTCAAATACATGGATCTAAAGTTTTTGAATTGTTTTGTTGTGTAATGCATATAATATGCACTTATGATTTCGAGTTGCTTTCACTGCATGTGAACTCTCACATCTCTCACTACATGCACTCCAATAAGCGCATGAATTGAGCGCTTTGTAATTATTATTATTATTATCATTTTAGTCCATTCTCTATGGATGACTAGAGAGCACATTTACCTAAACTTAAAGTCGAGACCTGTCAATTCATAGGCTAACTCTTAAGTGCAATCATCACTTAAATAGTAATTATTGAACTCAAACTCTTATAAGCATTAAATGCATTAAAGTGTTTGATTTGATTACAATTATTTCAAACTATATTTGTGATACGTTTTGACACTTTTCAGTTTCTATTCTTTTTCCTATGAAAAAAGGATAATTAAATTATGAGTTGAAAAGATGTACGTTTACGTCAGGCGTAGTTCGAGTCGGCGGCTTCAATAACAAGCGTTACGCTTCGTCTACTTTTCACTGGTCTAACTCATACTATTACCAGAGCATTGCCTTTGAGTTCTTCATCAAACCTCTCTTTAGTTCTTGTGCTCTGCATGAGTCATGTCTAAAAAGATCCTAATTTGTGTGCATTTCTGCTAAATTAAAAATATTTTTCACTCTCCGTCAGTTTAAAAGTCATAAATAATTATATCTTTTCTCTATTTTTACTATAAATTCATATCATATACTCTTTTCATCTATACTCTAAACTCCATATTATATCATAACTCTATTAGCAAACTCTCGATTTTAAATTTTTGATTTTAAAAACACTTTGAATTAATACAACAAATTCTAATAAAATTTTATTATAATTTTAGAATTGCAAATAGAATTTTAACCCAGAGCCAACTAAAAATATTTGTTAAGTCACTTATACTGATATTTGTGTATTAACCAGTTTTATAAGTATTAAATAAAAACCAAATTATTATTAGAGATAGTTTACGATAATTAATAGAAAAACAAATTTGCGGTCTTTATAACTCAATAAATAAATAGAGTACTCTATACTTAATAATATAAATTTTTAGAAAAACACTATTTATTGATTTATAATTATTTTAGTATTGCCTGAGTTTAATTTTAATGGTAAAATCGATTGGAGAAAAACAATTACTGTAATAAATTATAAGTTATGAGAATTGTGGGGTAATTAATTTAAACTCTATATTCTAATAATTTTTGTCTTATATTTTGATTCAAACATGTATTGAATTCATAGCCACATATATTCCCACTTAAGTTTTGGTGTGATTTATTTGTTTGGCCACTGTATCCATAACAATGACAAATAACTATAATATATTTATCTGTGCATTGTTTTGTTGACTCACTTTATTCTTTTGATCACTCTATAGAGTCTATGTGTCAGAACAAATATGAAAAAAGTAAGAGTCAGGATATCTGTAAATGAATTGCTATCTGATTGCTGTGAGTGATATAATTCTCGAGAGACCTGTTTGATGAAAATCAGTGGCTTCGGCCCACACGGCGTTCTTAAGATAACAATCTTTTTGTTGTTTAGCTATGAAGAGCGGCTCAAACCCTGAATCAATTATTGGTAACGTTAGTTTTGGCCCATTTGTAATGAACCATCTGCCTTACTATGACATGCAAACGATGAGATCACATTTGCACATCCCTTCAGGCAAATCAATTTTTTAATGCTATAAATTCACAGTATTATACAATAGTCACTAATTATTAGTATTGCATAACAATAACTAAATATACGATAAAATAAATTTATTTCATGTCATCTAATGAACAAAATATTTGTCTTCAATACAATATTCTTCTGATAACTTATTTTATATAATATCTAGTATTCAGAGAGTGGGTAGAAAAGAGTATAACATTTTGTGTTACAATTTTCAACTCCAGTATACTTTTTATAAGTATTTCTAACATAGATTTTGGTATCATTTGAAATATGTGAAATGACAGAACCCCCGAGACATATTAGGTTCTCGTTACTCATCATTATGCTATTAATATTTGAAAAGGGGCGCACATAGTGTTTGGATGGAATTAAAATAAGTTGGAATGGAATTGGTGCGAATTGGTTACCAGAGACCAGAGGGGAACTCACTGTCATGAAACAAAGGTAGATAAGAGTAGAGCGAGACTTACACAAAATATATTTATATGGATGATGGTTGGAATGGAATGGTAACGTAACAAGATAAAGGTGCTTCTATTGTAACAACAATTTTGATGTATTTTTGGGAGGAGAGTACATAGAGTACATATAACTCACATGGGACTATTGGAAATGCATGCAAAAAGCATCAGCAATAGAATCTGTTGTTTAATCTCATAAAGAGCTCAGCGTGGATGCACTTCATGTGCTGGCAATGTGTTCCCTATATCTAATAATTAATCTAGTTATAAGGCATAAGCGAATTTATTTTGTGCACTACTTGTGCTGTATGTTGTGCTTCATATTTCGAATCTATACTCTATACATACTGTACTCTGCATTACATTTATAGTTTGCTGTTTGTATTGAAAAGGCATGCCATTAGAAGAGGGGACAGAAATGCTATACTCAATGTCTCTACACTCTAGTAGTATTGTAGTGTACATAGATATACGGTTGACCAACTTAGTCGAAAAGAGGAGAGCGCTCAACATTAAAAGGGAGCTCTCTTTAGGTCTCTTTTTTTGGTTTTTCTACGCACTTACTTATACAACAAAAGATGTAGTATTGTGTGCTATACAGACATTGCAGCACAAGTATTGCGAGTTGTGTAAAGTGATTCTAAAAAACATTCGCTAATGTGTAGCCCTTTATGAAAAAGTGCTTTTAAGGCATACATTTACTCATATAGTATTATCACATTGAATATGACTATTGGTATATTCAATACGGCGCTTCTCACACATCACTACTTACAGTTAGTGTTAAATTCGACATTTAAGGGTCAGCGCCACTAAAATGTGTGCATTATTTAACAAAAAAATTTAGTTCTATTAGTTCTTACATTTTTTTAAGTAATGGAGTTTTCTTTAGCACAAAAGATTTTAAGGCCGAATAAAATTGCTTTTAATGCAAGATTTTTATGTAGACAAACAATTTTGTATATGCATTAGCCCTAAAATTGTCTAAAATCTGGCTACTGTTCTTCGTCACATGTTAGAGAAGGTTAGGTACTCTAATGTTTGAGTTTGAGACGAACTACGAACTACTTGAATGGCATTGAGCCAAAGTCTGTTGAATCTCTCCTCTGCTCAACATTTTTAATTATGATAGTGAAGAAAGAACTTAAGTTTGGTTTATGCTATTCATTACTCATTACTCTATCTTATATTACCTTTAGTTTTACTAAATCTAAATATTAAATGATTTAAAACTTCTCATAAGTAATACATCGATAACAGAATTGATTTGTAGGAAATAAGATTATATACATAATCTCTATTCATTAATATCTTCAAAACAATTGTTTGATTTACTATAATTCAAGTCTTACTCAACTCTTATCGCATATGTTTAGTAAATGTAATGTTTTTGCTTTCGGTAAACAATGAAATTGAAAATAAGAGGGAAGAGAGGGTAGAGTTAGTTATGTTAATAATTAGCTAATTACTGGCAACTCAAACTTTGGCCATTAGACTCTACTGTGCTATTGTTATCGATGCAATGACTGAGTTTTAATTGCACGTCTCTATGCGTGATCTGTATTATTAATTCGTTATTAAATTCTCTATACTTTTGTCAAAATATTTCTTTTGTATATAAATTAATGTTTTCATATGAGTTATTATATACTTCGTTTGCTTCATATTATATTTAAATTCAATAATTGCAAATGGAGTAAAAACTGACCTTTTCTTGTTGTTGCATCTGTTTCATCAAAATACTCCTTTTCTTGTCTTTGCATCTCTTATTTTGAAACCTATAGATAAATAAGAAAATTATTTTTTCTATCAAAAATAAGTTTGTTTTTAATAGTAACTTATTACCAAACTCTGATAACACGTGGGGATAATCCTGTCATTTCAACTAATTGTTCTTTCATCAAAGCATCTGGACGTGGATTTGCGTTGTAACACGTTCTCAATGTGTGTAATTGTTTTTCATTTAATACTGTTCTCACTCGAGTCGGTTTATGTTCGGCACTCTGTTTGTGAACACTTGGTCGACCTGATTCCCGATGTCGTCCTAATGGCATCGGTTCTGCGGTAGCTTTACATAAAAGCATACATAAGTCAGTTAATAGAGAGAATGTTTCGGTAATTTTCATTCATGAATTGATTGTCAGAGTTTTAAGAGCGCAAGTATTTAATGAATTGGCATATTATTGCTATTCAGAGTCAGCTCATCAAACTTTAGGCTAAAGTAACACAAAACTAAGTAAACGTCTGTTTTAATTAACCAGACAGTCAAACATTGAGCTCAGATTTCGCGTCTCGCGTGTGAACAAATCAGGTGTTCAAATATTATGGTAGAAAATGAGTGCAAGAGAGGCAGAAAGCATGTCCTCCCTTCTCAACACAATATTTGCTTTACAATCCCCGCACAGATCTCAAATACAAGTGAAATACACATTGAGGCATAAATCTGGATTTTTGAACACCTCATTTGAGCCATCGGTGTCCGACTGCTAAATCAACTTCTTTGAGACACTTAAAAGTCATTAATAGATAATATGTTTAAACGTTTTTATAATTTTAATAAATTAAAAGTTTATTTTGAAAACTATCAAAACTTATTAAATTTCAATTAACGGCAAATATTGAATGCAATGATCACAATGAGAATCAGCGACGAGAAAATTTTATAACACAAACATAACTCCATTTAAATCATCTTTTGCTAAACAATATAACCAAACAATTATATAGAGATATAATTTTAACTATCAATGAAATGCACATAACTTTCTCATTGCTGACCAAAATAGAAAACACTTTACCTGCCATTTGAAGATGAGTACCAGAATTGGGTGAAATGTTGTTTCCGTTAATATCACTGTTAGCACCAATGGATCCGTTGTCAATAGTTATACCATTTGATCCATTGATATCTTTGTCCATATTAGCAATGGGCCCACTTTTCTCGAGAACTTCGTGATCGGCCTATGATTATAGAAATACATAATAAATAGAAAATATTAATAAGAAATTTAAGCTTATTATATAAGAATGGCTTACCTTACAAAATAAACCATCGTCTCTAAGAGCAAACTCATCTCCTCGGGTTAGCTGACGCGAACATGCAATGCAACGGAAACAGTCGATGTGGTATATCTTATTGCGAGCTCTCATTACTAAATCACTTTTGCTGAAACTCTTGGAACAATTGGCACATTTCGCACCAAATAACCTGAAATAATAAAAATAAATAGAAAAAGTAGTAAAATATCTCTCACACCATCTTT